>WAAG01065002.1:8678-27468 GCA_013390105.1 Tichodroma muraria | reverse complement strand
GTGTTTATGGCGCCATAAAATAGAGGAAGCATTTTTGAGTGTTTAGGTTCAACTCTACAGGGCTTGAGCTTTCTGGCTCTGCTCTGGGCTCCCTGACATGTTTTGGTAATGCTGAAGGGATTGGGACATGAGGATAAAAGAGTTGCTCTAGCAGCAATGAGTCAACACTAGCGAGCAACCTCTGAACACATCTCTGCAGGAGTCCACTAACGTCAGAGGTTCCAAAGGTAGCAAAAAAATCACCTGATTTGCAGTTCATACTCCAAATCTTGAATTCTACAAAATAAATCAAAAGATCTGACTTCTTTCTATTTCCAAAACCCTGGAAAACAACATGAGGAGCATGGCAACACAATCTTGCTCAGGTTTACAAAGGTATTTAAACATACAAAGATGCAGACAGACACCTAATAGGATTTATAAAAGTGCCTAAGGGAGTTTGGGACCTAATTCCCATTGGCTGTCAATGGGAATTAGATGTGTAATCTACTTAGGTAATTTGAAAATCCCACTGGCTGCATCTTTTCATGGCTAAGTACCATTACAAGCCTTAGCCCTAGTGTATAGAATTATTATTATACTTGGTTTCATTTCCTTAAATTCTGATCTTGGTATGAAGGCTCAGTGAAAAACTGCTTGAATCCAAGTGTAGATATGTGCCATGGATATGAAGTGTCAGGAAGGAATAACTGAGCTGCTGAAACCATCTTCATATCACCACTGCATCTGCAACCAGCCCAGAGAGCTCCCAAGGGCTTGTGTATTGGTCAGCTTGGCTTTAATGGTGTCATGTAAAAAATGCAAGTGACTTGGTGAAGGAAAATTCTGCTCACTCACAGCAAAGAAATAAAGAAAACAAAATCATAAGTGCCCAGAGGCTGTGACTAGCCAGTTGAAAGGGTTTCATTTTTCCTGCAAGGAACAGCATTGGAATCTTCTCACCACTCCATGGACTGAATTAAGTCCCATCTGGTGCTGGAGAGAATTTACAGCTTCGGGCAGTACAAGAACTCTTTGGTTACCCTCTTTTGCTCAGGCAACCCAGACAGGCTGCAGTGCAGTTTAACCAAACAACACTCTATTCTTTTTCCTTTTTCTTGTCAGGCTTGAACTCAAGCAATAACCAGAATTTCCCTATCCATACAGCCTTTATAAAATCTGTGAAAAACTTGATTTCCCTGGATTTCTACATGTTTTACTTTTCATTAAACCCAATCTGAACTTCTTGTAATTGTTTAACCACTTAACTTTGCATGCTTAGAGTTATGTTGTGCAAGTCAGCCAGGATACAAGAGTCAGGATGACGTGTTGGGATAGGAAAATGTTGGGATGGGTTTCTACACTGCCCGAAGCCGCAAAAAGTTATTAATAATTTACAGGGCTTCAATAAATGTATATGAACAAAACAAGATGGTTGAAATGCTCTTTGAGCTTGGTGGAATTTGAAAATACTGTTTGTGTTCAATAAGAATAATTTGACACTGAAAACTTTAACAACCGAAACTCTTTAAAAAATGTTTGGTGTGTTGCTGGGTGAGACCCTTGCTGGGAGTCAGATGACACCAAGCTAGAAAAGTGTCCCAGTGGGAAAGGACCTGGAAGTGCTGGTGACCAGCAGCTGAACAAGAGGCAGGTATGCCCAGGTAGACAAGAAGGCCAATGGCACCTGGCCTATATCAAAAATAGTGTGGCCAGCAGTACTAGGGAGGGGATTGTCCCTCTGTACTGGGCACACCTTGGGTCTTTCGCTCAGTTCTGAGGAAATGTTCTCAATTCAGGAAGAACATTGAGGTGCTGGAGCGTCTGCAGAGAAGGGCAGTGGAGCTGGGGAAGGATCTGGAGAATAAGACTGGTGGGGGGAGGCTGATGGAGCTGCTGGGGCTCAGCCTGGACAAAAGGAGGTACAGGAAGGACCTTATTTCTCTCTAAAACTCCCTGACAGGAGTGGTTACCTGGGTGGGGGTTGGCCTCTTCTTCTAGAAAACTAGTGACAGGACAAGGGGAAATCACCTCAAGCTGTGCCAGGAGAGGTTCAGGTTAGACACCAAGAAGATTTTCTTCATAGGAAAGGTTGTCAAGCATTGGAACAGGCTGTCCAGAGAAGCAGTGGAGCCAGCATCCCTTGAAGTGTTGAAGGAATGGACTGGACGTGGAACTCAGGGCTCTGGTCTGGTTGACAAGGTGGGGATTGGTCACAGGTTGGACTCAATGATCTTGGAGATCTTTTCCAGCCTTAAGGATTCTGTGATTCTTAGCAGAATTTTTTGATTCTTGATTTCTTGATTTTCTCCTAGCAAGAACTCCTACTGTTCTGGCACATCTGCACATGCACAGAGCTGAGCAGTCAATTTGCTGCAGGATGGTCTCACTTGAGGTTCAGTTTGGTTTTTTGAATCAGACAGGAAAGGTCGCACATTGAATGTGTCTGTAATGCCCATTGACAGAGCTCAAGACAAGGCAAGAATGTCCTGTGGAAATGGGTCAGTGCCCAGGTGCAGTCAGCACTGGGATCCGAGAGTGAACTGGCACCAGGAACCCACACAAACCTTGGCTGTAGCCAGCTGAACTCAGTTTTACTGCAGACATCAGCAGCTTGCTGAAATCTTGCCACAGCCAGAATTTCTTCCCAGCACACCCATTGCTGAGCAACAATGTGTGTCCTTTTCTAGAGAACGGGATCAGCCCAGACTGGCTCTTGAGAAACACACCAGCTGCACTTGAGAGAGCGCTGGGATGAGTGTTCAAGGAGCTGTGCAGCCCAGCAGAACGCTGGGTTTCCACAGCTCAGGGCACTTAGGCAGTGTAATCCCCCATGTGAAAGAGACACCCTCTGCCCGAGGCACTGCCACTGAGGTGCAAGGGGGTACACCATTACAGGGAGAAGAGGGGATTTCTGTGTTGAGAAGCCAATTGATCAGGAATAAAGACAGTCAGCTTATTTTTTTTTCTNTTTTTTTTTTTTTTTTTCTGGTAGGTCGATTTGATGTTAATGAACTGGAGACGCATTAGGACTAACTGCTTCCTGGCACAGACTACACAGATATTGTGCAAGATTCCTTTCAGCTCAGCTTTGCTGACATGTTTGGTTCTGACCTCAAATATCTCAAGTTTTTCCAGTTCTGACCCTCTGCAAGTGAAAAGGCTTCTGTCAGTGAACTTGTGCCAAAATACCTGGGGAGCTGGGGCAGACTGGAAAGACTGGGTTGTTCTGCCTGTGATCTCAGGCAGGGGGTTGAGCTGCTCTGCAGCTCTGGGAGGCCACTCTGCACAATAGGGAAGAGGCATCAGGTGGGATGTGGAGAGTTAGTTCCAGTGGGATGAGTGAGCACACTGACAGCCAGCAGGCAAATGGCTCAGTTCCTTATTTCCAGTGGAAAATATTTCAATTACAGTCTTTTGTTTCATCAACAGTTTTCTTAGATCCTTTTTCATTTTCTGAATAAAAGGAAATCATCCTTGGCATAATAATGGGTGAATATTGTCATGACAAAGCCAGTTCCCACTAAATGCCCCCTGTTCCTCCAGTAGACATTTTCCAACAAAAGGCTCTGAAATTTCAGCTGTCCCCGTATGTGCTCCAGATGCGTTTTACTTGGAGTGGCTTATGTTCTTTCCAGTCTCTGCATGTTCTGTTTTCAGTTTTAGTCTGATTCAGTATCCCTTGACAAGAACAGACATCATCCTGTGGCTCCATCAAGACTGAGCTGTACTCACATCACAGAGGAGATGCAGGTTCTAGTTGCATCTCATCTCTTCCCCTCCTGATAATGATCACAGCAATGGTTTTCACTCTGCCTGACTTTTGCCTGTCTTGAATGGCAAACCAGGGAACTAATTCTCCTGCCTCACAAGAGGTTTATAACCATCCCTCTGAATATACCTCTTAAATGCTGCGCTTGGACTATTTCATAAATTATTCTATTATTTTTAAATCTACTTTCTCCTTTAATTGGTGAGAAAAAAATTAGCTGACAGTTGGGGAAACTTGCGTGTACAGTTTTATTTCCCTGTGTTTTCTCAGTTCTGAATTTTTCTTCAACTTTTTATTTGGAAAATATCCTTGACAAAGTGCTTATTTGCCCACCCAGTCCCAGGGAAGGATCTGTGTCTGTGAGAATGTGGGCATGCATGTGAAGAGAGTAGGATGTCCATGAAACATCTTTCTTCCTTGGCTCTGCAGTTTGAACCAACAACTGAAACATTTGTTACAGTATTTGGAGGAAAATCTGGCATTCCATTGGCACAACAATTATTTTATAAACTTGCTTACCTGAGCTGTCCACAGGTCTTAAATCCACTGCTCGAGAGGTTAAGGGAGAGTTTTATAACATTGAGAGTTCTGCTTTGTCTTTGATCTCTGTGTGACCGTCTGTAATTATCAGTTTTACTTGCTATTTCTTGATCATGTTTGCTCTCTTAAAGCACTGCAATGATTTTAATGCTTTTTACTCAGGTTGATCTGAGAGAAAATTTAGTTCTGTTTGGAGAAGGGAGCACCGAGAAGCTTTACAAGGCCTGATGTTCAGTAGTTTTTAACTGCTGGAGCTCTTCCCAACAGCTGAAGGGCTGTGTGACATAGAGGGGACTTCACTCAAGTTGAGCTCAAGGGGCCTGGGATTCATCTGGAAGCCTATTTCTGACTAGCTGGATTTAGCTGGTCAAAATTTACACAGCTGTGAACAAATGCAGCTGTGCTGGTAGAAGATGTTGCTGTTCCCAGGAGATCATCATCATCTACCTTGCCAGGGGTTCCTGCCCCAGCCCTTCTGCCAGTGAAGCACCCATGGGTGATCTGGATTCAGGCAGTACCAGGTGGATGGATGGACGGATGAACGGATGGACAGACTGATCCAAATGATTCTGCAGGAAGCAAACTACAGCACACTCTCATGAGCCTGGTCTGTCAGCATGTTTAAAGAGCGAAAGGTGCTGTAGTCCGGTGGGCAGGTCATTGTCACATAGCTGTCTCACAGTGGCACAACCACAGAGACAAGAGGAAATCTCTCCCTGGCTCAAGTCATAACAAACCTTCCTCCCTCCTCTCGCTGTGTCACAGGACAGAACTCGTTGAAGTGTTTCTCAGTCTATGCACACAAAATGTTTAGTGCTCATCCCACCCAGCAGAGTGCAATGGAAGTACAAACCCTAGAGATAGGAAAAATTTGTATCTTTTGAGAATAAGTGGCAGAGTCTGGCCAAAGGTCAGAGGGTGACATGGAAACCCAGCCAGAATGAGAATTGATTTTTTTTAGCAGGCAGCTCTATTTTCAACTATTGTTCTATCTGGGTTGTAGCCTTGAAGTCACTCTTCCTAAATGCACAGTGAAGGTTGTTCTTGAGGAATGAGGGTGGAAAGGGATTAATCAGTTCTCCCAGCAAACATAACGTAGTAAAGAAGAGAGGAATGATTTGTCAGGCTTTAAAGTACCCCAAAATTGGCAACAGTAACAAAAAAAAGCTTTAAACTGATGGGCAAATATAGAAAACAAACATATTTGCTCTGCTGAGCAGGGACAAATAGTATCTAGATAATCTAAGAGAAAGATTTCACTTTTGCCTAATCCTCATGGCATTTCCAGCCCAAAGATTTCTGGGAATCTGGTGGAGTCCAAATCGCATGACATTTCTAACCAGCTTTGCTGACCAAGGACTCTGGGAACAGCCCTGAAACTTTGGACGATTAGTCAAAATGAAATGCTTTGGGCTTAGCTATTAACAGTGTCTGCCTGGAGCTCTGTGCTGTGAGCAGAGCACCAATCATCTCCATGAAATCCCGGGAAATCTGGCTAATGCCCTTGTCTGTAGCAGGCTCAACCTAGACCGTCAGACCTGGGGCTGAGATGTTTATTTTGTGCTTTACCCGTCTTTAGGGTCAGTGGGGTTAGTGAAAGAAGCTACCAATCTATACGGTACCCTGAAACAGTGCTGCTACAGAAGTACCTGCCGTCATCTACTCTTTACCCTGGGATTTACCAACTCCTGCCTCCTCTTTTCTTACTCCATACCTTCAACATTGTTCCTTCCTCTCTTCTTCCCTCATTCCCAGCCCTGCAGAGTGAAGGTGGTGGCTTCATTTTGTCTTTTTCCAGGTTTGAAACTATAGCTCCTGCCTCCAGTTCCAGGGCCAGGACTGAGGCTGGGCATGGTCTGGGGTGTTGCTGTCCAGAGCTGCTCCACTGTTCCTGTGTTAGGTTTTCTAGCACCATGGGCACACATATCTCTCACACAGTGCAGAGCTCCTGCTCCAACCTGCAGGAGCTGGCTCATGCCTGGCAGGACTTGGGCTCCGTGGTGGGCAAAAGCAGCTGCAGCACTGGAGCCCCACCATCCTTGGAACTGCTGTAGCCAACAGCTGTATTTTAGGAAATGCTTATGGCTCAGGTAATGTGCATAACCTTTCTCTGGACATCTTGGAGTGCACTGTGCTTGTCTGGGCACCTGCCACAGATCCACAGAAGGGATCTTGGTGGGAGTTGCCAGAGTGAGTTGGATTCAGGCTCTCAGCCTTCAGCAGGCTCCAGAGTACTTGGCACAGGGTCAAGGCTCTCACAACAGCTGTGCCCCTTTGCTAATGGCTTGACAAATATGAGCATTTTTGCATTTGTCACAAAATCCCCAGGCCTGTCGCTTTCAAGTTTCTCAAGGCTTTAATTCCATGCCAGTATATTGGGCTGGGGGGAGAGAGAGAGAAGCTCCACAGATGTCCAAGGCTGGAATATCCTGGGAAGCATTAATCCTCTAAAGACAAATATTCCTTGAAGAGAGAGATTTTAAATATGTGCTGCTTTTCTACAAACACTTTAAGCTGGCATACGCCAGCTCTGCAATAACTTCTTTTAGAGGGCAGTCCACCATTCCTGTTCCTCTGCCTTCTCCTTCCTGGCCCAGTACTGCTCCTTTCTCCATGCTGGCACCAGCACACACATGATTGTGAAGTGAACCAGGCCAGGGAACTCTGCCAGCTTAAAACTAAACAATTTCCTTTTCCTCAGGTTAGTTTTGACCTGGATGAATTCCCTGATCTGGTTCATTGCGGGGCCACAAGAACACTTGTCTGGCACAAGGTAGGGAGTAGCAGAGGGAGTGAGGAGGAATGTGGGCTGTGGGTGTGGGGAAGGAAGGGACATTTCCTTCAGCAGCAGTGCTGGTTTATGCTGGCTTAGAGACTTGGTGTATCTGTGGTGTTAATTGCTGAAAATTATGTGCTCCAAACTGTGTGTCACAGCTGAGAGATTTTCAGGAATAAAAGCCTCTCTCTTTTAAAATGGGACCTGATTTCTTAGCTTCTTCTTAGGTTAAAGTTTGGTGGGTCAGAGTCAAAACCAAGTTCATAATGTTATTATGCCAAACAATTGTCAGTTTACCTAGGCATGATAAAAAGGGAGATAGGGGCATGGGGCATGGAAAAACTGCTTCTAAAATTATTCAGCAGATTAGGAACAGAGGTACAATGAACTGGCATGTCTCCTTGCAGCCTGGTTCCCACCAGTGGCTTCCCTGTCTCTCTGTATGGCAAGGAGAAAACCAAGTCAGTTGGCTGCCACACGGCACTTGGTTCCCATGTGCATTGATGGTGCACATTTATTACGTGTTTATTTAAATATCAAGGGAAATAAATCATCTGAGTGGCAGCTTGGTGAATGATGTGTCAGAAGTTGTCTCATCTATCCTAATAAAATGTGAACTAATTCATTTATCTGAGTGAAGCTTTCTCTGGAATTACAGTGGTGTAGCTGAAAGCAGGATTGGCCCCATGACTGTAGCAGCATTAGCGAGTATTCTGCTTCCAAATATTACTTGTGTTCTACTGTGCTCATCTGAGGCATCCATTACATTTTGGGGCACAACTCTGCCTTTCATTTATAGCTGTAACCAACAAGAAGATTCCAAAATCTGACCCATTGATGGAATAATGGACATCAGTAAAAGTTCTCTGTATTTGCTCCCCTGCAGTTCCACTGGGCGAGGGACTCATTTCAGCCACACTGGGCAGTGCTGGGGTCACTGTGGCTGCTCTGGCTTTACAAGGGTTTTTCTAACAGGGAGATGTGAGATGTTCATTATTCTCCTCATGTATGTAATTCACATTGTATCAGCCCATCAGCTGGATTTTGAAGGTGAGGCTCCTGTGCGTGAGAAATTCCCCTTTTTAAGAAAAAGCCCCTTAATTTTAGTTCTTTTCTTCCCCTTTTCTTTGGTTCCTTAGAATGTTATTGTTTTCAACTGAGAGGATAATTTAAAGTGAATCTTGACCATATTCCCATACCTTTTTGCACCTGAAGAGAGATATACTTGAACTGATTTGCATATTTATTGAATATATGCTCCTAGGATGGCCACACTGTGATGCTGTGTCTCATTTACAGCTTGTTCCTGCTGGCTCTCCAGCTTGTTAAAAGAAAGATGCTGTAAAAAGAAAACAAGTGTTATATGGGGACTACAAACATAAAAGTGACTGAAGTATGGAGGGAAAGGGATAGATTGGCAGCCTGAAAATATAATAAACTGTTAAAGCATTGAAGGGAGGCCTGCTGAGCTTGTTGTTTAATTATTTCTAGTGATGAAGGATATCAATAATTATGATTTTCAAGCCTCTATGACATTTACATTTGTAAAAGCTTCAGAGGTTGGCTTTAGTAAAACCTGATGAGGCTACTCTTAAGAAGCTAAGATTAGGCTTGCAATACTACTTTTTACAAAAAGAATGCATTTTATACATCTGTGCTCAGCCTATTGGATGCCCACAGCCTAGAGCCAACACGTCCAGCCTGAGCCAGTCAAAGCAATGGGATGGTCTGGTCACACATTTCTGACAGAGCCTGAGATGTGTGGTAGAAATGGCAATTTGAAGAGTGGGTTGGTTGGAGTGCCTTTGGCATCTCTCATTTTACTAATGAGAATTGAAGTGGCTCCAGATGTTGGCAGTGGTAGAATTTCTGTGGTAAGACAAGGTTAAAGGATTTGTAAACTCTCAGTTTCTAGAGGTTTTCTGTGATAAGTTTGAGTAATTTCACAACCCTAATTTGATAGCCCTTTTAACTCAACAGGGATGATAAAAAAATTAAGATTATAAAAATAAGAGAGAAATTAGGGTCATTTTAAAATGCCATGAGGTAATTTATCTGAAAGATCTCATCATTCCTGATAATTCCTATGCACTGTAATAATACTGTTCTTATACTAGTCCTTGGTATTCAGATGGATTAAATTTTAGCATAAGTTATTAGAAACTATAAATAAGATCTCACTCTGATTAAAAGCCTTCAGAGAAATGTAAAATAATAATCTTGAGAAAAAAAATCACATCTTAATTACAATATCAAATAAGATTAATTTCTAACAACAGTGATACTTACACTGTTTTGTTTCAGTGTCAGACAAAATGTGTGTATTTAATGAAAAGATGATAGCCAGGTGGTTTTTTTACATAGCTATTATCTCTTATTTATGCTGGTACAGATGACAGTAGAACCTGATCCTGAATTCTGAAAGGCTTTCTGCATATTATATCACCTCACAAAAGTATTCTTCCAAAAAAATCTAGCATTTGAAAACCTTCAAGGAGTTTGAAAAGATTCTTTTTGTTTCTTTTACACCTCCACAAATATTCCTCAATTTTTTAAACCAGAGTGCTTGTGGAGACATTATTCTTATTTTGGTTCCCTAACATCCCGAGAATAAGTATTGTTTCAGAGACAAGAAGAGATACTTTTTGTTTTACCAAAAAATGCTCAAAAATATTTTTAAAGGGCATGAGATGTTTTGTGTTAAATATTGCCAATGCTAAAGATGCTGAAGGTTTCATTTGAACAGCTTGGTGCAAAGTTCCCTCTTTCAACAAGTCTGTGTCTCAAACTTTGTTGTGTAATAAAACCAGCTGCCAACTATTTTGAAAAATAAACTGCCTAAGTTGGATTCCTGTTAAGCAATCAGCTTTAATCCTCTGGAGAAAGGGTGAGCAGTTTTGTTCCTCTTTGTTGAAGTCTGGGTTAACCTCCTTCATTACTTGGGCTGTAATAACTTGGTTTTATAGAGAAAGCCTTCCATGTGCTTAAAGCTCTGCTTGGACACGGGGCACTTCCCAGCTCCCAGGGCGGTTGGTTTGTGTGTTTGGATACCTCTTTAACCACCCAACTCTGACCTTTATGAGATTCGGAATACCACAGAGGAGCAGCTTCACAGTTACCCTGAGCTGACCCAAATCAGCACAATGCCAAGAGGACTGATCTTGCCCTCCTATCTCTGTCTGGAGATAGGTCTTTTGGAAAAGTACGGATCATTTGGAGCATGGTTTCACAACAGCCTAAGCTAGTCTGTGCTGGGACTGGCACAGCTTCTGGCTGTGCATTCCCTCCAGCTCACCGTTGGATCAGAGTTCACAGACTAATGACTTTTTTACTTTTTTCTTTTTGTAGTGTTAATTTTTCTGCCACCTTCATGACCTGAACTGGGTCATGCAGGAGGGAGTCCAAAGAGTGCCTTTTCCCGTGCCAAGAACGAAATGGAATGTGCACAAGAGTTCAGTTTCTATTAGGATAGACCTTGACAAAGAGGCCATGAGACTGTCAGCAAGAGAAACAGGTCTGATCCAGTCAGTTGGGCAAGGACTTTCCTGTTTTGGTTTTCCAGTATATTTGCAAACACACTCGTATCTGCTTTTTTGTTGTTTGAACACCTCTCTTGTCTGGGACTGGTCTGCTCCCTGCTCTGGCAGCTGACAATGCATTTCCTCCTGCTGAGAGTCCTCGCAGACTCCCCAGGGTTGCCAGTGCACAGAGAAGAGGGTTGCTAGAGGCACTTTCACACCTACTAATGGAAGAGTCATCAAAACTGGTCTCTGGGGGAAATGATTTCTCCTTGAAAGTGAAAAGAGTTAAATCATGGTGGTGCTTTCTGACACTAAATTCAGCCCATGAGAGGAGACTGCTGCAGGGGAGGGAGTTGTCTCTTTTTAGGACTATACCCACGTTCTGAACACTCTATCTCTGCTTGCTTCTTGTCTTACAATAATATGCAAAGGATGACAAGTATCTTTTACTATTTACTACAGGATTTGTAGAGAAAAACAGTACAACCTCCCTGTTCCCCCTCCAAACCCAGGACTGTGAGGTTATCACTGCAGCAAAAGAATTAAAGCTCTTGCTGGAAGAGAAAAAAATCACTGATTTACATGGGAGTTACAGGCAGGACTTGGGTAACGGGCTAATACCCATCAACACATTTTTGATGTCACTGTGCTGTTCCCCTCTACTTGAGCTGACAGCTGATGGCAGGACTTGGCTGCATCTCCCCTGCATTGAGAGGAGGTTTGGATGTCAGATGCAGGGAGATGGAGCAAGCTTGAGCAGCCAGCCGTGAGCAGAGTGAAGCAGTGAGGAATGACTCTCTGCTCCAGGGCGTGAGGTGCCATTGCGAGCCTGACCTTTTGAATACAAAGCATTTGTCAGAAATCCAGAGAAAAACGAGCCGAACCAGTCAGGGTGGTTCTGCCTTTCTTTTAAGGGAAGCTCATGTATTTAAGCAGACACACCTACCCCCAGGCATGACCCAGACATTGTATGAAGGATCTCTGATGATACTGGAGCCCTGTTCACTCCAGTTAGCAGGAGAAATAAACCTCACACCCTTGTGTGGGCTCCTTGCTCATTCCAGGTGTGGGTCCGGTAACTCCCATTCTAGCCAGGGCAAGTTGTAAAAGGGTAACAAGATGGGTTACACTTTAAAGTGGGTGCAGGCAGCTCTACTAAAAGGTGTGTGAATCCTAAGTATCCTGTCCTGCACCTTGGAGTTTCAGTGCTCAGTGTCTGCCACACAGCCTCTCTCAGAGGCTGTCTCCCAACACCTCTGTGACTCCCTGAGCCACCACTCTCCAGTGCAGGTCTCCCAAAATCTCATGCCTGGAGCTCTGGACTCCCATGACTGAATCCCCCATGATGTCCTACAGACAGCCCTGTAGGTTCTCAGCCTCACACCTTGGTGGTCGTGGCAGGAGGGTGAGGATGTGAATGGCAGCTCAGGGTCAGGAGAGGGCAGTGAAGTTTATGTGCCCTAGAATCCCTGTCAGGCACTTTTGTGCACCACAGCTGAGAGTTTTGTCCATCCAAATCTGGAGAGATGATACCCAACATGCACCTTCCCATGTGTGAGAGGTCGCAGGCTGCTCTGTGTGGCAGAATGAGTAGGATGAACCCTCCTTACACTTCACCATCCCAAGCAGGCTTTCCCCAGGAGCATTTCTTCCCTCCTTTATTAGATCTGCTTTAAGCTGCTGCAGAGCTGCATCCCCAGTAACCTCCCAGGGACTCTTGGAAACGTCCTCAGGTTGCGCACCATGGAATAACACATCAGCACATTCCGGAGTCACTTTTAACTCTGCTCTCCTCCCTAAGCCATTCACGCGCTCAAACCTCCTCTGTGGATTAAGGAAGGCAGAACTCCGACTGGGAAGGACCCCCTCCTGTTTCCTGCGCCTTTCTGCAGCAGCAGGCAGAACAATTTGCCTCCCGAGCGGAGCTCGAGTCCCGCAGCGCTGCCTGAGCCGTGCGGGGTGAAGATCCAGCGGGACGAGGAACCGGCGGAACGGGAGCCGAGTCCCGGCTGTCGCTCCGTGCTCGGCCCTGACATCTAGTGGAACAATTCCTCTAAAGCGCCTCAAGCCGAGCAGGAAAGATCAGGTTTCCTTCTCTTGAGAGGCTCGATGGAGCGACTATTCGTCTCTATGATCGTTTCTTTCATTGCACTTAACACTGCCGAAGGATTTGTTGCGGGAGAAAGGAGGAGGTCGCTGCATGAACAAGGAGAACGCACTTTGGGTAGTGGTTTTTACCTTTTCCTCCAAATCTGAACTTATTTTTGCTGTCAGGTGGATGGTCTTTTCGCTGCAGCAGTGACAAACATCAGTTTCACAGTTACTTCTTGATTAGCACCATTAAATGAAAACCAAGTGTGACACAATCCCAAGAGACCATAGGGTAAAACTGTTAGAGAGCTCATAATAAACCCTGTGAAAGATGCAAAATTGCTATGGGCTAAATTTTCCACCCGGCTTCTCAGAACACAGCTGTGCCACTTGTAAGTACCACTGCACACACGACCCTTGCTCTGTTTTCGCAGGTGAGAAAGGAGCTCACTGCATGGAAATATTTTGTCTGTATAAACTAGATTTTTCAACTGCTCAGCTGGAAGTGATGCACATAATTGTCTTTCATAAGGAAATGCATAAAAACCTCATTGCAGCTGAGAGGCCAAATGTGGTTTTTTGCTCTTGGAAAGTTGTGGAATGTTTGTGATGCACTTTGTGTAGGAGCTGGAAGCATTACGATGACAGTGACGACAAAGATGACCAGCTGTTGTTGAGATACAACAGGAATCTTTATTTATAAAATTTAGAGACTCTGCATTTGTGGTGCTTGATCACCAGCACAGACAAATTGAGTTTCCCATGGCCAGACAGCCCTGCAAGGGGCTGGATCTAAGAGTTTCATGCCCTCCCACATGCAGGTCAAATCTTTACAAAGGCAAAGCTCATTCTTTTACTTTCTTCAAACAGGGTCACAGAGAAAGGGGCAGGAATGCCTTAAATGGCTCCAGGAATTTCCATCCCAAGGTTGGAGTACTCCTCAGAGATGTGCTTCAAGGTGCCTGGCCGTGACTGACTAACCCTGGGGCGAGTTACTGCCCATCAGCTGACTCTGCCTATGAGGCACACCTTACTTCATCTCTAATGCCAACAGGGCTGGCTATGGGCTTGGGCGGTGCTGATTGGTGGCAACTTATTAAACTGCTTTTAGTTGCATGTCTGGACCTTAAAAGTCTGATCTGAGACAGCTGAAGTAGAATCAGAGCCAAAGCTTTTGTACTCTTTGTGTCTGCTTCTTGATTCTTCATCAAATTCAGGGGAGAGGCAGTGTCAGAGAGCTCCTGCAGAACAGGGGCATCTCTGCTGTTAATGTGCTGGGCAGTGTCCCTGTCTCAGGGCCAGGGCTTCTCCTGGTGGGTTTATTTAGAATTTGCACAGTTTGATCACTGCACAAGTCTTAAACAAGGAATTAATTGGGATTTTAATAAATGGTCACTGCATGCTAATTGAGTACCCACTTGATTATTTAAAGATATTATGTGAAGTTTGTGTAATTGGTTACATTGGTATTAAATTAGCATATAAAATCTCCTGCATCTCTCATATGATTTAATGAGGCTGTTATCGTGCGTGAATAAAACGGTGATTGATGAGTGAAAACCTCTTTTCCGAGCATCAAGATTGTTTAATAAAGTCAGAAATATTTCTGACATGTACTGAGTTACTCATGTTATGCAGGTCACTTTTTGACAACAGAGTGACCCATGTGTATAATGAGGACTTTGGGACTGAAATGGATTCCTAACCCACCCAGCATGTGACTGGATTTGGACCTGCAGCCTCACAGCAGCTCATGAAAAAAAGAGAGGTCACTGCTCTGTCCTGGCTGAACTCTGCTCTTTTTAATTGTCAAGCACTGAAATGAACTGAGTTGTGTTTCAGGGTGCAAAAGAATAGAAAATATAAAGGCAAGCAGTAATCTAGAAAAGGAGGATTTGAAGCTTCTTCTCACATTACTGTAATCCTGATGCCACTTCCATCTGACAGCTCAGAGCTGCCTCATGTGTGGTCTGTCTTGGGTGTGCTGAAAACCCAGCATCAGCACAGGCACAGCCCTGCCAAACCTCCTTTCCTCTGGCTATAACTCCCATCTCCTACTGTTCTGGCAATGAAAAGGTGCCATGTCTTAAGAGAATCTTTGATGGCCGTTACAGGAATTGGTCTTGTGGCGTGTTGCACTGATTTGGGGCCAGAGTATGTGGATAAAATGGCACCAGTAGATGCATTTGAGCAAAGCCACTCCAGCAGTGTGGGGGAGGGGGGACATTACCCTGCAATGAACTGCTTTGCTGGAATGCTTTGGGGTTCGCTGGCAATTGTAAGGAAGAGCAGCCACATTGGCAGGAACTGAGGGGATTGCAGGGGGTGTGAAGTCACTCCTGCTCCCGTGTTCCTGAGCTGATGGCAGGGTACTCAGCCGCATAAGGTGAAAATATGGATGCTAGGATTTGATGTAACTGAGCCCTGCTCTGCTCGTGTGGAAAGCAGATGTTCTCAAGTTTCCAGGTGTTGAGAAATGCTGTGTCAAGCTCATGTGTGGAAAAGCTTGCCAGGTAGTTTGAAGATTGCTAGTTTTCTCATCTCCTGGGCACACTCCCAAGCCAGTGTTCAATGCCTGATACAAGGCAGACAAACATCTGTCAAGACTGATGTAGGCAGAGCTGCTCTTGCCTTGGGGCAGCCAGACAGCTTAGGTGATCTTTTGAGACCCTTTCCAGCCCTTATCTGAGACTAATTTCCTGGAGAAATAGGACCTGTACAGACTTTCTGTTTGTCTATCCTCCCCCTCCCCAACAATTTTGGAGCCAATTGGCCAATTTTGAACATGTGAAGAATGAAGGAGAATAGGTATCTAAGGTTGGGTGACTGTGCATGGCCATGATTCCTGGGGATCATATTACCTGTGCTCACAGTGGGAAGGAAGCAGAAAATGTGCCCATGTTGGTATTTTGTGTTGCCATGTTTCCATTCTGTGCTCTGGGCTCTGCAGCAGGATGAGTGTGCAGGATCCTGCTGTCTGTGTGTGAACAGCCTGCCCAGGCCTTAAGATACAGGGACAAATTTTGAAAACAAGGTTCACTGCGTTCCTTCTAGAGGTCTGATTCCTTATCTCTTTCCCTCCTGCTCACTGGCTTGATTTTGCATGCTTATCTGTTACATCCTCTTCCTGCCCAATAAAAAGCCATTTTTGGAGGCGGATGTGCACGTGTGCCTGAGTGCTGACCTCTACAAAGCTTTTTAAATATCCCAAGCTGCAAGAAGACATTTAACTGAAAACGTTGTTTGAGTCAGTATTCTTACTTATTTGCACTTATGGCAGAACCTACAACCTAGCAGACCTAATGATATCAGGAGCATTGGGGTGGCTGGTTTGCTTCTGATTGTGGGGGGTGTGTGGGGTGCAGCCAGATCATACTTCTTTCTGCCACAGAGCCTCCAGGCAGATTCTTGTCTGAGACTTGTGCTCAAACATGTAAGGTCAAATCACAAGCTGTGCTTTTGATTATGCCAGAGTTCATTCCAAGGAGGAGCAAACTCAATTGCGTGTTGATTCTTCATTGAAAACTCTCTCTCAGTTTGCCACCATAGCTCTCCAGCTGGCATCAGAGAAGTGATCCCAAAGTGTCTCAGCCCAGAGGACCATGGGGAATATCAGGCACCAGTGTCTACAGGAAGGGTGATGGTCCAGAGCACTGTGAGAGAGAATCACATTTCCCTGGGTGCACACGCAGAGCCTGCAGACAGGGCAGTAATGTGTCCCAGAGGGAAAACAGCACCCATTTCCCTCTCTGCTGGGGCACTGTGTACGGTGGCAGCTGACAGGCAAGCTGGAAACCACTGCCTGACAGGCAAAGCTGAGGGGGAAGCTAAAACGAGCACTAAGACCAAGGTGACTCACTGAAAACACATTCCAGGCGGGGGCTGGTTCTTGTTGCAAAGAGAGAAAACAAAACCAGTAAGAAATAAGGTAGAAAGCCACAAAGTGGTGAAGTAACTTGCTTAGGGTCACACAACAGGATGGTGGCAGAAGTTGAACTGAGCTTCCTTGGTGCCTGGTTTTGTGCTAGTTCAGCTCAGCTGCCTGGCTTCCAGCACGTTGTGACTGCAGAGCCCACAGTCACTTAGGCCTGTTATTATTTGTACGTCTGCTGAAGCAGGTTTCTGGATTTCACCCATGCTGGTCTATCCTCCTGGGAAGTGAAATGGAAATGCTGCAGCCTATAACGATCTCATTCCCCTGCCAATGCACTGGAATCACAAGTGTTTGCCTTCCCTAAATGCAGCAAAGAGGGACCTGTGGTTGATCAGTATTTCTCCCATTAGTGCTGTAGGTGGAACTGCACTTAATAGGAATTACACTAAATGGATATAGGAGACATGGGGATAATTGACCAAACTTGTCTTAAATGTGTTTGTGGAGAGAAAGAAGCCACAAAATGACAGGCATTTTCCCCATTAGCCTCTCTAGAGAAGTTGCAGGCACTGTAGGCCAGATTCTCAGCGAGAGGGATTTGCCACTGCCTTTTTGTCTTCCCTGGAATCAGGCTGATTTACCCCAGATGCAAACAGTTTATTGGAGTCGCCTGGAATATTAAATGTCTTAGGCTCGTGGAAAAGTGAGGAAAAGACATAACTACTACAACCACAGGTTTATTGTCATGAGTTTGAGCTTTTGAAATAGGAATAACTGAGCCTGCTGAATAGTAGAATTATGGCCAATATGCCCACTGGTGTAAATGAGCATGCAGCTGTATGGCCAGAAATAGGATTCCACACATTATGCCAGGAAGTAATTTAACACTGAATATATTATTTCCTTAATATACAATGCATGCAAGTTGACAGGCTCATTTACCAGAAGGTATATTTTAGTACCAGTACACCTGAAACTGCAAAATAGATATGTCTTTTGTCTTTCCTCTTCATGAACACAAAGCTGTTTATTTAAATGAAAGGGGACTTAATGTACCATTTATAGAGGTGCATTTTGTTCTGGTATTTGCATTCAACATTGATTTCCTTTTATTTCAAAGGAGGCAGTGGAAGGATTTGTAAATTATCCTCAGCCACTCTACAGTCTGAAAACCAGAGCTTGTGTGTTTTTCACAATCACCACTGGGGATTGTGCTACATGGTAACCTCCATGTAATGTTTCTGGTCTCTGACCCCACCTCCAGTGAAGTCTTCTGCCAGCACCTCTTTATACCGCTGCATTCATCTTCTGGTGACACGTGGATTTCTCAGGCCTTGGAAAGATCTTTCTGTGAGGGGTTGTTCTACTGCAATGCACTGACATGCTTCATGGCTCTTAGGAAAAAAATCTTGAAGTTAAGTATGC
Organism: Tichodroma muraria; assembly: GCA_013390105.1. Taxonomy (NCBI): domain Eukaryota; kingdom Metazoa; phylum Chordata; class Aves; order Passeriformes; family Sittidae; genus Tichodroma; species Tichodroma muraria. The sequence goes on along the minus strand of WAAG01065002.1, from coordinate 9,490 downwards.
CACTAAGTTGAAGGAAGAAGCTTTATTTTTAAAAAATTTTCTGGCCAGCATAGTGACAGGCCAAAAAAGTAACATCTAGGGATGCTTTTTTTTCCCCGGTGTCATGCCAGTCTAATGATTCTAGGACCTGAGTCATGATTTGGGAATGCTCCATTGACTCCACTGGAAATTAAGCACTTCAGGTTGAAGTGCTTGTATAAGTCTTGTCTTGAGTGAGATTAGATTTATGCTTGTGTTTAAGTGCTTTGCTGAACAAGGGCACAATTAAGTTAAATATGATTATTTTGTTTCCAGAGACAATCCCCTTTCCCGAGTCCGCAGGAAACAGCTCCTGCAAATGCATTCATCCTTAGGAATGAACACAAATGCCTTTGCCATGACTCAAATGAAAATAGAACAGTTTATTTTAAAGAGAGGCTGGATTTTCATCTTTTCTAATGAAAAAAAGGAAACCTGATTAAACTCTTTACACTTATAAGTGCCCTACTTTCAAATCAGACCTGACACTAAGTAGGTTAGTGGGAGGGGAGCTTTAACAAATTTCCTTTAACAGAACTTGATGTGATCCTCTGACCTGAATTTTCAGGCTTAATCTGCTTTAAAGAGCATGCTTGAACCTAAATCAACAGCAAAACTCACAAAAGAGCTAAGCTGTTAATTTGAAACAACAACAACACCACCACAGCAATAACAACCCCCAAACAAGCACAGAGCCCCAGCCTAGGACCATGCAGAGTCAGGCTGTGATGATTTAACTCGTGCACGTGTGTGTATGAATGTGCCTGTGGGCTCTCGTGTGCTTCTTTTCCTTG
>WAAG01065001.1:1555-12281 GCA_013390105.1 Tichodroma muraria | reverse complement strand
GCGGGACCCGGCTGCCGCTCTAGCTCATGGGCAGCGATGCAGCGGAGGGATAGAGAGCGGGGGGCGGAGGGAGGATGGGTGAAACTCAGCTCTGGGTCAGCCTGCTTGTCTCTCTGCCGAGCCCCCTCCGCGGTGCAGAGGGTGGGCAGGGAAGAGGAGGAGGAGGATGGGCGAACAAAAGGCTGGGAGATAAGAAAGAAGTAGTCGCTGCTGCTGCTACGAGGCCGGTGCGGCGGCGGCTCCACTCTGCTGGCGCCTTCCCCACGCCGGGATCGTGCCCGCCTCGCTCCTCCCGCCGGTGCCCCCCAGCGAGCTCGGGCAGGCGGCTCCTCTCAGTGCCTCAGCCCAGGCAAGCCAGCACCGCCGCTTCGCCGGCCCCAGCCCTGCTGCATGCTCGCCCCGCACTTTCTCTCTCCCTCTTTCTTCTCCTCCCTCCACCCCTCCCCCTGCAGGCAAAGCCCTCCGCCGAAGCACAATGATAACAATACCCCAGCAGCCTCTGCCTGCCGTGCGCCTGTCTACGCGCTCGCCCGGTGCCTGCCTGCCTGCCTGTCTGCTGCTGGCAGCTCCCTCTCCGCCTCCCGTCGCTCCCTGCCGGCCGCACGGCCAATGGGAACGGCACGGCACAGTGAGCGCCGGGGAAATTCGCCGCTGTGCCTGCGAATAGTGCTGCCCCTCCTCGGTCCCCGGAGAGCGGGCGCTGGGGGCAGCGGGGCAGGCGCTAGCGCCCGTTGACCATGCAGCGCCAACAGCTAAAGAGCCGTGGAACGAAATAAATGCCAACCCACACACTTGGTGTACTGCAATGGTTTGGGGGGCGAGAACTTTCTGGGGAAGGAAGGACCCGTCCCCGCCGTGCTCAGTAGGGGACAGTCGGTGCAGTGAGAAGCTGCGGGGGCGCCGCTGGTGCCCAGCCCGGGGGCCGTGGGACGGCCCTGCTCGCCGCCCGGTGCTGGCGGCTCGGCAAGTTCCGCTCAGCTGTTACTGCTTAGCTTTCCTCTTTCTTTTCTTTTCTTTTCCTTTTTTATTTTTTTTTCTCCCCTCCTCCTCATTCCGTATTTCTTTTTCTAAACTACCTGCTAAATTTTATTAGCAAATGTTTTCAAAAGCTTGGCTAGGTCCGCAGTCCGCGGGTCCAAAGATGTCAGCGTGCGGAACGGAGCTGGGGAGTGCTGCTGAGCGAACAGTTACAGAAGCGAGTAGCAAGTGCTGGGTCATTTGCGGATCTGGCACGGATTTTCGCTCGCCCACAATCGCCAAAGTTGTTTTGTGTCTATGCATCAGAGCTTTCATCCTGGGACATAGTAAGGGCAGGATTCGTAGGCATTAGCCCCTAGGCAATTTCATGAAGTGTGCATTCAAAATGGTGCATTATTTATTTTAAAGCATCTTTACACCTGAATTTGCAAGAAAAATACTCTTCCCACCCCCACACCCCCCCTTTAGAAAATAATGCAAACCGTCATGCTCAATGTTTTGAAAGGAAACAGCGGATTTGCCTTTATATTTTTCTCGGGGAAAGGCGGGGTAAGTACGTGCTTTTACGATGCTGATTTCATTAGCCTGGGAATTGAAAATAGCGGTCACTCGTGAGCCGCGATGCAGCTGCGCACCCAGGGCAGGGGAGGGAGAGAAGGCCCGGAGCCGCGGGGGTGACGCGCCCGCCTGTGCCTGCAGCCGGAGCCGCGGCCGCGCCGCCCGCCGCCTCCGCGGGGCAGAGCAGAGCAGAGCCCGGGCACCGGGCGAGACAGACACCACCTGCAAGGCTTAAACACCAGCCGAGACTCAGCCGAGCAGAGGCGGCCTCAGCTAGCAAAACAGGGGCCCCCCGCCACCCCCCTCCCTTCCCTTCGCCCTCTTTAAAGTTGTAACCCGTGCGGTTGTACCGATCCCAAGAGTTGTGAAGAACAATGAGAGAAGGAAACTAGGGCTGGTCGTGAGTTTCTGGATTAAAATTTAGCCAAAGACTGAGGAAAAGTAAGCAAGAAGGGCACAGCTGATGTTTATATCCTGTTACAAGGTTGAGTTTCCCGGTTTTGCACTTGACGAAGCATGTGTTCCGTCTTTTTAGAAATTCTAAAGAGAAATGCTTGGATTTGCGTATGAAACAGTGTCTTTACCTGAGTAAGATTCCTGTTTGTATTTTCTGATAGGTAGGCAAAATGTTAACATTTGCTAATGGCTATTTCGAGCATTTATTCACTTTTACAAGTGTTTTACAGAATGCGAAGCTGACGTTACAAACTACTCCATAAACCAGCTGTCTGATGAGAATAATTACCTGTCATCTAAATGAGCCTGGCCCCTCGCATCCTTCAACCCATCCATCTCTAAAGACCTGAAAGACTTAAGGCTCTGCAGCATATTTGGAAAGTCACCAGATCTGAGCTCTGACTGATGCTTCTTATGGTCCTACTGCTGCTGCCTTTAAATTTACTTGGCAGGATTAGTAACACTGGCAGAAAAATTGATCTCACCAACATCATTTTACTGAATCTTCTAGCCTTGAACAAGTTTGAATCAAGCAGTGGGCTTCCCTCATTTACTTAAAACCAAAAGTTTCCTCTTGCTTATAGTTCCCTGTTTCTGGGTATTGTGACAAAGACGTAAGAGAGCAGGGGTAGGTAATACCTTTTGAGGTATAATCTCTGCACCACATCTCTTTATGGTGAGAGGCATTTGTTTGGGAGAGCAGAGCAGAGGAGAAACTTGCACGTTGCTTCCAAATATGAATGATTCCGCAGGGAATTCTTACTCTGTAGCATAAGCCCAAGAGAACACTCTTTTTAATTTTTTTTTCCCCCCACAGAAATAATCTAGCATTAAGTAGGCTTAGCTGGAAATTCAGAGTTAGTACTTCTTCTAGGATGACATCTTCAACTTTTTTTATGTCTAGCATGCAAAAGCCAGCAAGCTGGCAATTTCTAGCTAGGATTCAAACAAGTGATTTAGAACTTGAAGAGTTGATCTAATTCAGCCTCAGATTGCATTTGTGACTGTGTTTTAACTAGTGCAAAAATAGTGGACATAAGTTAATGTTCAAACTAGGAGATCTCAAGGGCTTCCAGAAAAACCTTGTTAAAATTCCATGATTGAGTTGAAGAGAGGATTAGGGTAATTCCCATGTTAGTCATGGAGTTGAGTCTCTCTTTCAACTTGTCCAAATTAATTTTCATTCCTATAGTTCATAAAAATTCTGTAAAAAAATGAATGCTTTCAATTTGAACATACTAGATTGCTCATGGCTTCAAATATTTTGGAAAAGGAGACCCTTTCCCTTGTGGGTCTATTCTTACATTTAATCTTCCAGGTACTGCCACTACCACTCCTCTGCTCAATTCAAATTATTCAAATTAAGTACTTTACTGGCAGTTTAAACCCTTATCTGACATTTATGCACGTGATTTTAGCAAGTTGAGTTACACTGTGTCCTGTTCCTGTAAGCATTTACAAGATGGAAGCATAGATGCATTGAGCAAAAGTACTAAGGGCATATAAGTTTTTGCCCAGTTTTCTTGTGTTCTTCATGACATAGGAAGAAATACTTTTATTTGTTTAAAAAAAAAAAAAAAACAGAACCAAATCACACAATTAATGGGTCTGAGGACATCCAATGCTTATTTATGAGTTTTATCACAATAGTGGAAAAAGCAGTGGATTTTTTTTTTTACTGTGATGCAAAGGCTGCACACACCATCAGCTAATCCAGATAAATTCTCCTAACAGAGAAGAAAGAAGTACTAACAAGAACAAAAATCCAAATTTTTAAAACAATTTTTTAGTTTGGATTCTATTGTCATCCTAAGACTCCAGATTTATTTTGAGTAGTCTGTGACAGGCAATGGGGAGAAAGCACATTTGTATGTTCTATGTAGCGATATCACGCGTATGAAATTCCTAAGGGGAGGGAGATTTTTCTGAATAGTTAGATTGTTAGTTGTTGGCACCACATGAAAATGATTTATTGCTTTAGGAAGTAAATAATCATGTATGGCCAAGAAGAATGCAGTTCTATGTAGATAACATCAAGTGGGTAAGAAAAACTGAGTGGCACAGATACTAAAACAGCTTAAATATTTTAAAAATTAGAATATTTTAAATGTTATTGTTAGTGCTGGTATCTTTCTCTAACTTCAGTAAAATAAGTATAACACTGAATTATTTGGTCTGAGTGTTTGTTTTTTATATTCTTTTTCATGTTGATCACCTTTGTGAACTAAACCCCCAAGAAGTTCTAATTGTCATTTTATTTAGGGGCATATTCTCAGAAAGAGGAGGAAAAAAGGTGGTTTTAGCATTAAGTAGTATTTATTTGACTGTATCTTGTAATTTCTTACAGAACTTGAACAGTTTATCCTGGTGGGCTTTTCTGGCCCTATCATTACTTAATATGTGTAGCTCTACATGTTTTTCCCAGTTTTTTTCTTACATCAAGGCAATGAAAGACATGGAAAGGTGACTACAGCTGCAGCATTAGTGCACTGTTATGCTCACATGTGAAAATCAGCTGGGTTAGGATAGAAGAATGTAGCATACAGCAGATCTGTTTCTGCTTTAGCAAGCCTTGGAAGCATTAGTCGCTTTTTATTGAGATATACATATATGTGTGTATGTGTATACACATACACACATACATATAGGATTTGTAAAATAGGATTTTCTTTTTCTTTTTTTGATAGCTAAATTGTGTCTGTCACCATAGTTATATTTCTGTTAATTGCTAATGAATTTTAGGATTCTATCTAAAAGAATTTCTCTACAGAGAAGAAACTAAGCATATGTAATCCAGATGTGATATATTTGTATATTGTGTAATTGGCTTCATGTTTATACCCTTAGTGTGAAGATCTGGGATCAACGTATTCAAGCTGACTGCTTGTGTTTCATTCTTCCAGGAATCTCATTCAGCATCACTGCCCACTGCCTTCAAGCTGTTTGGCATGGAGAGTTTCTATTGAAAATCAAGATAGAGACCTTCTGATCAGCATAGCATCTCTATTCAGTGGGATATCTTTAAAAAAGTAAAATCTTTTCCAGAACAAGGCTTTAATCATATGGTGTGAGAAAGGATGATCGACTTGTAACTGATGATCGACTGAAAGGATGATGACTTCTTACAAGGGCATATGATGATTTCTAATCTCCACAACAGAAAGTTTTAGAGTTTCACAGAGCTGCTTCATATTGATTAGACCAGTAGGAACAAGTGGACTTGCTTCTTAAAAAGCTAGCTTCAGTGAATACTTTTTTTTATTATTTATTATTTGAACTATTTCCTTTTTCTTGATTGTCTTTCCAATGATATCAAGTAATAATTTTATTGTCTTGGGATCAGAAGTCTCGACTTCTTTGTGATTTATGCAGTCTGCAGAGTCCCAGACTCCCTCTTTAGCCATAACCAGAATTCACTGGTGTGAATGAAACTATTGACTTCTCTGAAGAGGTATGTATGTGACACCTACAAAAAAGAAACAAAGAAATTTCAAAAAGATAAATCTTACTGTGCCCGACTTCTTGGCAGTAAAAATTAAGAAACTGTAAACCTAGTTGTTGGTAGTAAACCAGCATAGACAGATAATAATTTAATTTAATGAAATTTTAATAATATGCTTTAATAAAATTTTAAGAGCTGTCATGTGGATTGTCACTTTGAGTATTAAATAACATTTTTATCACCTATATTTAGATATGCCTAGTATTTTCTATCACCAAATCTTATTTTCATTTACTGTAGTATTTGTTTTAGTTAATAAGTTTTAAGTATTTGTTTCAAGCCAAGTGCTTTTTGAAAACTTGGGAAAAATTCTTTGTCCTTTTAGAAGCATGACATCAGGGAAAATATGTAATTTTATTTTTGTTGAAAAATTCTTGCTGCCATCTCGGGTATTTTACTCCAGGCTCTGAAGCAGAGAGCTTAACTTTTGAGGAGCATGATCCTTACATTGAGGTTGTGCCTTTTTCAATTGCTGGCCAAAATCTGGCATTTTTACAGATCTGAAAATTATGTTATAGTTCAGAAGAGTTTCACAGCCATATCCCCTGTCTGATCCATCTTCATTCAATATACCTCCTACTCCCCCAACAACTGCTGTTTTGCAAAAATTCTGCAAAAACAAGCCATCTTCATAGAACAAGTCAATGTCCCTTATTTTGAGAATGGAGGAGATGCTCTGGAATTTCCAATACTTCCTGTTGGGTTAAGCACAAGAGAGATAGTAGGGGCTGTCTATATTCATGAGTTTGTTGCTTCCCCTTTCAGACAATGTTCTCAAAAATTGCAGAAGGATTCAGGAAGTTTGGAACAGTTAGAAAGTTAGGGAATTGTGGATTCAAGCATCTGAAAAATTGTTTTTATCTACAAGTATATTAATAATAGTAGTTCTCTTATTAAAAGCATTTTTTTATTTTTATTTTAAATCTGCAGACAAATTGTATTGTCTGCAAACATTCAGTCCAAGTTAAAATTACACACACAGTTTTTGAAGTAGCCATGGAGAAATTTTTTGCACACTTGCAGAGAAATCTGATGATTTTTAAAAAACCCTCCTACTTTTTGAATCATTTTTACATTAGTATGACTCAAAAATGGCTTTCATCATTTAAAATGAAATTTTGCAAATCTTCTATGTATTTTGCAGCAGTTCAAGCCTAAATCGTCCCCAAATGCTATCTGAATTTACATGACCGGACGATTAACCTGAATTTTAGGAAGTCTCTAAAGATTTATTCATAGGGCAAGAGTATTCTCCCGTGGGTGGATTAGACCCCTGGCAGCCTGGAGACTTAGATTTTTGTCCTCACAGTGCCAGGTATGTCCTGTGGAAAGTCTGATCTCTGCAGGCACAGCTGCACCTGCAACTTCAAGTGAAACAAAACCAAACAAAAAAACCCGAAAAAAAATGGCTTTTTCCTGTGGCACTGTGGTTTGCTACTGTTAACAGCTGCCCACCTAGTCTCTTCCCAAGAGGTCTCCATCCTCAGGGCTGGGGGAAGCATGTGCTTGTACACCTCTTCACCAGTTTGTTGGTTCAGACACTTCAACAGCAGCATGAACTGAGCAGGTGAGTGGTGCCCCCACCCAGGTGGCTGCCAGGCAGTGGATTAGAAAATGGCACGGTGACTCTGAGGCCACAGAGCGGGAGGGTTGTTCGGATTAAGGTGTTAACAACTGTCATGGCAAGATGAGGCAGTGCTCCTTTGTCAAAGCCCTAAATCTGCCTTCTTCCTGCTTATAAACACCCCTCTGCTGCTTCTCACCTTAAGATCAATGGGAGTTCCTGAGGGCTTGTCATGTTTGAAAATTGGTCCATTTTTTTTTTTCAGAGTCTTGAAAAAAGTATTCAGAAGTTGAAATTAGGGTTTGTGCCTTTTTTAAACTGTAGCCCTAGTTTATTTTCTGTGTTAAAGATCACAATTCAGTACATGTGCAGATCCTGAAAACAGCTAACCAGCTAATCAAAAAAATCTATGACTTTAGTTCTTTGGCTTTAAAATAAAATCTCTTTTTCTCTGCTACTAATGGATCATATTCATTGGTTTTGTTTGGGTTTTTTTTATTTTTTCTGAAGTCAGAAGGGCCATTTTAATAATTTTGACTTCATCAAAGCACAGGCTTAAAAATATTACCTAGTAGTTTTCCCAGCAAGGCCAAGAACTTGTGCAGAGCAAGGGGATGTTTTTGAGGCAGGCATAGAATCTTGACTTAGGCTGACAGAATCCAGCGCAAGTCTTGCTAGATACATTTTCCTAGTGAAATACAGTTCTTCTGTGAGAAGTCTTACTTCACAAGTCAGGGACAGACACTTTTTCCACCTAGGCCTTTCTTTGAACCACTGTGGAGAGGGTGCAGTATGAGCTGCTGCTGCACCCTCGTCTGTTCACAGTTCCTGAGCTGCAGGCAACAGCAGAGAGCTCAGCACGGGCTAAACACCCAAGTGTTCACTTTGATTTGCAGAAGGATTTTGCGTCCAGCGCTGAGCTTTGTGCCACTGCAGTGGTACCTACGTTGCACCCACGGCTATTGCATAGGCAAGAATAGATAGTTTTTGGAGAAAAACAAATAAATACTGAAAATGCCTCACAGGGTTTGTAGTCAGGCATTCTTTATGCATGCTTGTGATTTGCCTTAAAATTGTTGCTTTGGAAATGTTATGTATCCTAGATTAAATAAAGAAAAGTATAGGCTGTCTTTTGATATAATATTACATAAAGCATTACTAAAGAAGTTGCTTCCTAAACTAGACATTTATTCTTTTCTGCAAAAATTTCCTATTTTTATTTAAAAATTGATGGTGTTGGAAAGTCTAATGTTGCCTGTACTAAGTTGTTACAGTGAATAGTTACCCTTCTCTTTAAAATTGTCGCAGAATAATGTCATAGAATCATAGAATGGTTGAAGTTGGAAGGGACCTTAAAGGTCATCTAGTTTCAACACTCTTGCAGTGGTCAGGGACGCCTTTCACTAAACCAGATTGCTTGGAGCTCCATCCAACCCAGCCTTAAACCCTTCCAGGGAAGTAATGAGTAAGCTACATTTATCTAACTTGTGTAATTTCTAGTCATTCACTCTTGTTACTTTTTTCAGCACTGAAAGAGTTAACTTTTTCATGTGTCTTTTCACTGTGTTGGAACAGACTGGTTACCTTTGATAAGATGAAGCTTTTCCTCATTAAGCTAACTAAATCAAAGTCTTTGAGTATTTCATTAAATACATAGTTCCCAATAATTTAATAAATGTTCCAGTTCTTCCCTGACCCTCTAATTTTTAACATGCTGCTTGAAATACTGGTACTAGAACTGCATGCTGTATTTTACCACCAGCTGTAGTAATTTGAAAAACAGAAGTAATACATGTACCAGACTCCTACTCAGTGCTCCCATGTTAGCAGATACAGTGATCATATTAACCCTTGCATCGCACCCTTACTTTGGTTACCAGATGACCCCCCATCAGAACCAGTTTCCCAGAATAATATCCTTTGCTCCGAAACACACCCTTCAGTATTTGCTCTCATTTTCCTTTGCACTGAAGCTTTTGTAAATACATTCTTTGCAGTTCCACTCCTGGCAGTCTTCCACTTCCATCCCACGCTCATCACTTTATATCTCTGCGTATTCTCTCCTGACATTGATTTCGAGTCATCATGACCAGATTGCCTTTGCAAATAAATATCCTTGGGAAACCAGTAGTGCTGATAAATAATGTTGAGTTTCCATACCATTAAAACAGCTATGTCCCCTTTGATTCTGCTTGAGCGTATCTTAAGCTTCTGAAGAGAAGAATGTGTAATCCCACCTGGAGATGAGTCAGTAAATTGTAAACACATACAAAGCATTCAGAACTAATGACAGAATCCCTCGAAATATGGGTCCTTGTGTCAATGGCTAAGAAATGGCAACAGAAAAACTGAAAGATGAGAAGAGCAGAAGAGAACTGAGGATGGTGAATGTACCACAGTTGTAAGGAGCCTGGATCTTAGTTGTGTCAAACAAAAGAATTAAGTAGTGTTTAGTTATCCATCAAAACCACAACTGATATGATCCTTGGCTGTAACTTTGCATTGTATGCACTAAATTACAGGCCTTGAGTTGGCTTGGAGATTTGTTTGTGCATATTACTTTGCCTCACTTCTGTTCCTTCCTGGTGCTGTTACTTCCCTGGAGTCAAGGCACTGTGTAAACACCATTAACTTCAGCCTAGACTGGAGCAACATACAACTTTTGGAAATGGTTAATTCTTGCAGTGGCTTTCTCACACTTAGCATACACATCCATATCATGACAGCACCTCTACTCACAGTACTGGCTCTTCTCAAGGAGTGTCAGGGAAATAAAAGTCTGGCAATACTTTTGCTGCTGGAGACAGTATTTTAATAGAATCATAGAGTTGTTAAAGTCCGACTGAGGATTCGCTCAGTCCCGATAAAGGTTTTAAAGAGGGCTGGCCCCAGCTCTGAGTCCAGCTGCCAGCTGGATGTAACTCCATTCACCACCACTCCCTGGGCTTGGCCATCCGGATAACTTTTGGTTTTTACCCAGTGAACACTGCACCCATCCAAGCCCTGAGCAGGCATTTTCTCGCTTTTCTAAAGTCTCGGTGGACAGCATGGACAGCCTTCCAGTCATCCACTAAGTGGGTCACACTGTGATAACAGGAGATAAGGCCAGTCAAGCAGCACCTGCCTTTCACGAGCTCAGGCTGGCTGGGCCTGATCCCCTGTTTGTCCTCTATGTGCTGCATGGTGGCACTCAAGGTGATATAAGGTGGCTCCATAACAGAAACAGCCAGAATCACATTACAGAGAAAATTCAGACACATTGTAGGACATTGAAAATTGCTTGGCCTTAAACAGCTATTGCAAAATGCTATTAATTTTATAGTGTATTTGATAATTATTTGCAGATATAATAAAAAAGAACTGAAAACTAAGGACAGAGACTCCAGGAAGAAAAACTCTCCTGTCCCTGTTCAGATATTTGGTATTTCCCTTTACTCTTCAGCAGCTAGAGTGCATCTATGGTTGAGAGTAAGATGAGGAAAAGATCGTAATAAAGAGCACCCTTGTTCATCTTTTCAGTTTATCCATTGTCTGTTTTGGGTAAGATCCTTCTATGTCTCAAGAAAGTCTTGTCTCTGGGCAACATCCTCAAGAGCAAAAGCAGCTTTAAGGGTACTAGCAACCCTTTAATTGGGGGCTGTTTTTTAGTGGTTTGTTTTTTGGTTTTT
>WAAG01064995.1:1481-17434 GCA_013390105.1 Tichodroma muraria | reverse complement strand
ACTACTGACAAATGCAGTAGTGTTAATTTAATTTACATATGATTCTTCATATTGTGCTGTTCTTATGTTCATTTTTGTGTGACATCTGAGCCATAGAGTTTTCTTTGCACAAACATTCACAGAAAGTTGATTTTAATCATGTAAATAAGTAGTGTTTCATAAGCCTTTATTCTGAATTTGCACTTAAATGGATGATTAAATTGGCATTCAATTAAGAAACAGAAAAATCAAGTGGCTTATGTAATTAATTGCTTGGAAAGTATTATTCAAATTTTCAATATCCAAGATCGATAAGGAAAAAGTTAAAAATCATATGCACAGAGCAAGTTAAAATAATTTCCATATTTGGGAAAATTAATATTATTTGGGTACATTTCAGAATGTAAGAGGACTACTTAATTTTCTCTTCTGATATTCTAAAGACAGGGTCTATCATTAAATGCCATACAAAAGAAAAAAACCCAAGCTTTATTTTTTCTTACTTTAGCTGCAAAGGGCTGTGAGTAGTATTCTCTTAATTAACATGCTTATGGTACAGACTAGTCAGCTCTTAGTCTTTTACTTAAGAACTTAATTTTACAGCCTTGGAGCGTATCAGAGTTAATCTGACCTTCATTGTATAAGAAATAGTAAGAATGTATACCTTAGATTTCTGAAGTGATACAGATTCATTTTCATGAGTTCTTTAAACTCTATATCCCTAAACAGCAAGAAATATATTTATTATCAAATGCATGCTTACAAACACTCAATTACTGATGAAGTTGCAATTAGGAATCTGACAGATGAGGGACTAATTCCCCAGAAACAGGATTTCTTCCTTCTTCTTGCTATGAGTATAGCATATGGAGGAAACAGATCTGAATATGCCAGATGAATAAATTAAGAAGTCTAGGATGAAATAGAACAACTGGAAATGTAACTGGTGATATCTAAAGGCTAATTAGCTTCAAAGAACAATTTTCCACCTGGTTTTCTGTTAGCCATATAGAAAGAGGAGCTAGAGAAATTGCATGGTGTGCATTTTCATTCTGAAATTCAATATGAACTGATGTTCTACCTACATGGTAATTGAAAAATTACTGTCTCTTGTGGGTATAAATATTAATGTGACTGATTTGCAAAAATCCTTTCATTTTTTTCAAAGCACTGACTTGGTTTTGTACATTTGTTGTCTTACTGGAGATGTCAGTAGCTCTTAATTTAATAGATATTTAAAATGAAGAGTCTACTTCTAAGAGTATTTTTGAATGCTAAAGCTCTTCCTCTGATACTCTTTGTCAATTCTGACTAGTCTGGTAGAGCCTGCTATAGCACTTCCCAATCAGCAGTTTCAGATTTTGTCCATTACCCCTGCAGCTTTTGAGTATTGCTTAGAACATCTTATGCAGTGAATAATGAGGCCTTTTTTTCCCTGAAACAAGTAATTTAAAGAGTAGGAAAGGGACATTAGTGCCCTACATAAAACTTTTCACCTTATTACACACATCCTTATTTATTACATAAAATAAAATAAAAAAAAACATTGCTTTTTATACATATTTCTTTCCTTCTGTATTAAGGATCCTTTGGTCCTTCCATTTGTTTGTCATCACGTAAGAGACTGGGTTCTGAATCCTCTCTTTTAAAGAGGACGAGGCTATGAAAGTTTGGGATGAAACATCCTCCTATTACATTCAAAAGTAAAAGGAGATGGACATAAGGAATGAATGTAATCTTTCCTAACTTTAGCTGCTTAGAAGGGAACTGCTGTGCTTTTAGTTAAAAAAAATAAGATTAGTTCCTTTCTTGAGTTTTTCTCTTTTTAGATGCTTCTGATGCCTGTCCTGTAGATAAGGATGTCTAGCTGTAATTCGCCATGTAAGTGTGAAGTTGAGCAAAATAAATAATAAAAATGGAAGATGTTACGATTCACTTTCTCTCTGTTTTTCTCTTGTTAACTGTCAGAGGAGTCACTAAGAGGGTGGTCAGTCACTGGAACAGGCTCTCCAGGAAGAGTGGGCATGGCACCAATCCTATCAGAGTAACAAGAGTGTGTGGATGACAACCTTAGTGACACGAGTTAGTTTCAGGTAGTCCTGCAAGGAGCAGAGCATTGGATTTGATGACCTTTATGGGTCCCTTTCAACCTGAGATATTTTATGATTCAAGGGTTCTCTGACTCTACATGGCTAACCTAAGTTTAGACAGTAACATTTAGAAACCTCAAAGTCAGGTTGGGTGAATCTCACCATACATTAGGAAATCAGGGATATATTTCCATTTTGAGAAGAATGAGCAGAGACGTAAGACTGAGATACTGCTTTTCAATCTTGCATTGGATCCGTACTTTTGGCTTTAATGAAATACTGAAGTTTTACTTTAACTGAAGTAGAGTCTTCAGTTTTTACAAAATCAGTATGTTCCTAAGCATTGTCTTGCCCCTGGGAAAGTAGAAAATCCATTTGCTGAGAGGCTTGTAATTTATAAAGTGATTGTTTTTTCTATGTTCAAGTGGTTTCACTATAACTCATGTCACAGATATTTAATTTTTTTCCTGCATTCTTTTTTTAAAGGAAACCACCCTTAAGGACCAGTATCTAATGATCTCCTTAAGCTAAAATGTCACTCTTATTCCCCTATAGCAACTGTTTGTACTTTGGGATCATGGATAGGAAAGGGAAAATATTGACATGGGAATTCATGATACTTATGTGATCAAAGACACCTTCATATACAAGACAAGTCAAAGGAACAATATAATTTTCGTCACTTGCCACAACAAAGGCTTTTAAAAATAATGAAGTAGAGTTGTCTTTTTTAAAAGCAAAAAAACCCCCAAGTCCCTGTAATTGTCAAAGGTATGGTATTCTACTGCTTATTAATGAGACTGCTGTAGAACAAGTTCTTGCCAGGGTTGTTTCAAATCTTGAAGTTCTGATTAAATTTTAATTTTATTACAGTACAAGATGAAAAATTGACTATAACAATCAAAATATAATTTGTGCAATGCTGTCAGTGCAGCAAATGCATTTACGCTAATGCCCGTAAGAGATGTTACAATATTCAGAAAAATAGCATGTAAGCTATTAATAAATATTGCTGTAGTAGGAAGAGAAGGGCCAAACCCAGCAGTAGTGATAATAACAACCTCTGACTGTATTTCTGAGAAATGTAGCTATTTAAAAATTGTTTGACAGAAAATATGGGGTAAAGACCTGTCATTACTGACAGAAAATTCATAAAAATTCATTTTATATAATTATTTATCAAAAAACATAGAAACCTTGATACCTGAAATAGCTCAAACCCCAAAAACTTTGTACTTTTGTGAGATGCTTATATTTTGAAAACTGGTGAGGGGACACCTAATTATGGTAAAGTAATTTTGAAAATAACTAAATGCTCTCCAGTTTAGGCATTAAAATAACTAGCCAAGGGTGTTTTGTTCTCTTTTATCCTCACCTCTTTGCTGATAGAGAGCAGTGTGATCTGAAGGATAAAAGGGAAATGCAAAGTAAAATTAGCTATCACTTTTACAGTGTGGATGAAAAGGTGTCAAGAAATTTTCCTTTGTTGATCTTAGGAGTCTCAGAGTTAAAAAAAGAAGGAATAGGTGTTCTTGCCAGAGATGTTGTCCTAAAGGTTGAAATTTTTTGATAGATTTTATCGATATGGATTTGTATGTGCGAGTGAGGTGCTTCTTTCTTTAATTCCCGATCATGAGGCAAAAACGTTGACGAGTTCCTCGCTCAGGTGATTGATGGTGCATGCTGGAGTGGGGGTGTCTGTGGAAAGCCATACTTATCACTAGGAGAAGCCTTCTTTGGCTTCAGACTTCGAGGAACAAGGAGTCCCTCTACGTACTTTGGTTTTCAAGACCTCATGACAGCCGTCACTGGGGCAGCATAGCAGCAAATTGATGAAGGAATTAATTAACAAAAAGAAAAATTCTAAAAGCACGGCAAAGTTACCGCTCTGAGACATGTGGGGCATGTTTTTCCAAAAGCTGTAACTGCAGGAAACCTTCAGGGCATGGTGGGTGGCAGGGCAGGGCCTGGCGGCCCTCTGCAGTGGCCGCCGGAGCGCCGCACATCTCTGAGGGGAACGGGCTCCCGGCCCCGCTGCCGCGGGCGCGTGGGAAGAGGCCATGGGGGCCCCGGTGGGGCCTGGCAGCTCTCCCACAGCCCCAGCTGGAGCACCGGGCTCCTCTGAGGGGAATGGACTCACGGCCCCGGAATGTGGGTGGGTGGGAAGCGGCCGAGGGGGTCCCGCAGGGCCTGTTGGTGCCCGCAGGTTCCCTGTCACCTTAATGCAAGCCCAGCGTAAAGGAAGCGACTGGCCACAAAGAGCAGAAGTTCTTGTTGGTGTTTGGCAAGCAGTTATTTTGTATCGCGTTTCTCTGTTAAAATCACGGATTCTTTTGGAACAGGGTGTTGTTGAAGGTGTACCATCTATTGGTGAGACAAAAGGCAAAGGCAGAAGGAGTGCTGGTAATGGGGCTCTCCGTTAATTAGGTCTACTGCCTTCAACACTGGAAAAATAGTGCTGTGTGTCAGTGGGGAGGAGAAGGGGAATGCCTGGCGCCTCATTGTCCTGGTCAGGCTGGCGCAGGGATGGAAGCCTGGAAATGGTGACTTGACAGCATGGTTGGGTCTGTCTGCAAAGCCCTGGGAACAGGAGGAAAACCATAGTCTTTGGCTGCTTCCTACAGTGTTGATTTTCATGACTTGAAATGATTCTGAGTAACATGTTTCAGGAAGAGCTTTCTAGCAGCTAGGCGTTCAGATGTATTTTGAAGGATGAAAATATGTGAGAAAGATGGTATGGGTTATGGGGTAAAATTTCTGTAGAATAACGAGCTATTTTATGAACAATCCCACTGCTGTTATTCTGACTTCTGTTGTTCAGGTAGAATATTCCTTGTACAAGCAGCAAATGCATCACATATGTTTGAGTGTATATCTATGATGAGTGACAGATTCAAAACCCACTTCTGATTCAAAAGATCAACACCACACTGGGTACTGAACATTGTATTTTTCAGCACTTAAAGTTGTCTGGCATGCAGCAGCATATATATGTATATACAGTGAAATATGCACAAGGATACTTGTATTCATGACCAATCAACCTCTGTTTTGTCCATTTAGCTGAGGCTATAAAAGCAAGACAACTTGTGGAAAATGTGTGAATACCATTTATTTCTTAAGCTAAATACAGTTGTGTTTGACTGGTTTATGTTTTGCCATCTCTTGACTCCCTTAGTACTTTCCGTGCAGAGTGAGAACAGTCGGGCAGGAAGTTGTGTGTTTGAAATACACAGATTTGTTTTCTCTCTATACTCAGTATGGTATTTCTGCTTCTGCCTGAATGGGATGCTCAGTTTGAGAGACAGGTGGAGACTAAATGGGATTGAAGAGACTTAGGAGTGTTTAATATATATCCACAGCTATTTGCTTCGCAAAGATGATGACGTTCAATTGCATGCTAATTCCTTTGCAAAGCCAATAAAAGAGCAGAATTTTTTTCTTACTGAAACTGACTTAGAAGTCTAGCAGTGTAGACTGATGTGGGTTTTGCTCTTCTTCCTTTTTTCTTTTCTTTTCTTTTCTTTTTTTTTTTTTTTAACTGACATCACATAAAACCTAAGTTACCATGAGCCTATTCTCCTCCACAGTTAAATGAAAGAGTAAAGAATTTTAAGGACAAAAGGTGAAGGATTACTCAGGAGTGTGCCAGTACTCCCATTTGAGTGTATGATTTGATGAAGAATAGCATAAAGCAGAAGATGAGCAGTGGTGAGTAGTATTTTCTGTACTGAAAAAAAGGAGAATTTCCTTGGTGAATTTCCTTGGTGAAGTAAAAACGTCCTGAGAGATGACATCAGCTTGTGAAAAATATGTGCTCTATGTAACTAAGATTGGTTGAAACATAAATTATCTTTCTAAAGAATTTAGACAAAAGAGAAAAAAAAATATAATAAATTGATCTAGAGAAAATTTAAAGAATTAACCACAAATTGGTCATATCTGAAGCTCATGAGAAAATTTTTACTTCTGGGAAACTGACTGAACAACTTATATTGACTATAACAGGAACAAAGGTTTTTCACTTCTGTTTAAGAAAAGAATGTAATTTGTTTCTGGAATCAGTAGAGAGAACAAAAGAAAGCACAATTAAGAGATGAAATTTGTATCTTCTGCAATGATAAACAGAACAGGACAAATTAATCTTTGACTGAGGTTAAGGAATGTGATTAGACGTAATTTTGTTGAAATTCTGCTGCTTTGCCAAGGACGAGTTTTAGCAAACCCCTGAGGCAATAATAAAAATGACAATGTGCAGCTATTGCAAGCAGGGTGCTCTTGCACAGATGTGGTGTGCGTAAATGATAAGCTATAATGTTTCAGAAGTGACAGTATGCAATGATTTTAATTTACTTTTGTCTCAATTAACTTATGTTTTGACATTCTACTTAATCAAACTGAATTTTATTTAACTTCTGTCTACTGACAACTGACCTGCTTTCTTTCCCCTCCCACTCCCCCATAAAAGCAGACGGCTTAATGCACAGAAGCTCATGGCCAGCAAACCTGAATTAGCTTTGTCTATTAAATATTTTCAGAGAAAAGCAGTGACTGCTTAGTATATCAAAGACAAAGAAATAATATGCTTTCTAAATAAGGAATTAAACTATATCTGCAACCCTCTCATTATAACTGTGCATATGGTCACATATAAATCCATACTCTGTACCCAGCAACCGTGATGTCAGTACCTTGATTCCATTAAGAAAGATGAAAGATGATCAGGGTTGAAACAAATGAGGCAATTGTGGCCTAAAACGCATTGTCTAGCAAATAACCACATGCTTACTTGTAAGTTCTTCAAGGCAAGGATTGTCTTTTTGTTCCTGTTCAGCATCTAGCACGAAGGGAATCTGTGCCATGACTAAATCTCTAAACACTACTGCAATGGAAATAATTATAAGCCATGCTGAGAAGGATTATTTGTGTTTTGAAAAAGGCTATCAGTTAATTGTTCATCCGAATGTATTTAAAATTCCCTCTCTGTTCTTCGTCATTTTTCTAGTAATGTCAAGATAAGTTTGCAAAGGCTGCTTGTGAAACTGCTTGTGAGTGATCACTGAGAGTAAAAGTATTTCTTTTAATACACCCCAAATGCAAGCAGTTATTTGATGCTGGAAGCTGTACGGTTTGTTTGATGTAGTGCAGTGATTCATTACTGCTATGTTTACAAGACTGATGCTTCTATTATCCAAAACAATTTCAATATTTGAATAATTGGCTTTATTACTCTTGGTTTTGCTGGTTTTTGTTTTTTGGTTGATTGTTTGGGTTTTTTTTTTAAATTAATGGTACAAAATATTTGATGTTCAGCTCGAATTTAATAAGTAGAAAATATAATGACTGATATATTAGCTTTTGCAGCTTTTCAGTCAGTAGACATTTCTCAACCTGCCCAGCTGAAATCAGTTTCAGCTAATTGAAGATTTTCTCACTCCATTTAGCTGTAAAACCCTGGCATATGGGCATATGGATCTTCCTAGTCAAACTGATCCTCAGAGGAAGCCAGTAGTGAAAATAATATTGAAACAAAAACAAAATCAGGTTCAAATAAGGTGAAGACAATTCAGTGCTCTAATTAGAAGTGCTGGAACTGTCCTCCACTTGTCAGAAGAGTTTGATGGAAACAAAGAGGGAGTTTTCCCACACTACCTGGCAACGTTCTGGGAAGAAGCATTCCTCTGTGGAAAAGAACAACATAGCCACACAAGGATAGTTAATTAACTCTTGGATAACCATGTCTTTGTAATTACCAGACTACAGCTGGTTGTATGCTGCTACTCAACAATTGGTGAAACGTTGCTCGGACAGCAATTAAACTTGGTACTAATAACAGCCTGAAGTGCCTTCTAAGAGTGTTTTCTGTTTCTTTTGTGGGGTTTTTTGTTTTGTTTTGTTTTTGTGGGTGTTTTGTTTTTTTCCTTTTCGTTTAGAGAAGTTAGGGGAGTTAAAATCACATGGACATCCCTAGGAAGATCTCATATGTCAAATACATTTTTTCTGGCCTAAGGAAATCTTGTACATCCAGCTTCTTAGCTACCTGATATTGACTTAGACAAGGCTTCTTGTGAAAAGGTATTCCCATCACACATTAGCAGTAACTTCCTCACTGATTTGAAACAGTTTAGGTCTGAGGTGATGTTTTCAGTCTATCAGATCAGGAAATGTATCCCTCCTTAGGTGGAGAACTGCATGAGAACTTCAATGATTTTAGTACTTGTTTGTTTCAGTGCTGTTAATCTAAAAAATTTTTAAAAAAGACGTGGTGGGAATTGTAAAAATTATTCCAGAGGCAACTGAAACCTGATTTTATCAGTCTTACTCTCATATTTTCTCTACTCTGTTTATGTGCCTTATCCAGAGAACACAGAACTGTGCTTTGTAGACACAGGGGCTGCAGGAAAGGTGGTTGCTTGCATTAGTTACCCTATTATTTCATTACTGATTTTCATTAGCCTGTATTGTGGATCCTGAATAGAACTGAATATATTTTCATCTTTTTCTTATCTTATGGAGAAGATGTGTATCTTGGTGGAATACTCAGTTTTAGTTTACTTCAGATATAAGATTTTAAAACAAATTGCTGTAAATATGTTGAAATATTATTGCTGATGTATATATGTCCCATTCATCAACTACCCATTCAAGAATAAGATTTATTATGCCAGGGCTGGGTTGTTTTGAATAAAATCAACACTTTAATTTAATGGTTTCTGCTAGTTCAAAGTAGAGATCCTGAGTGCACCATCTGTTACAATATCTGTATACAAAAATTATACTCACTAATTACACTGTGCTGGTTGGGTGGGGGATGGCATCAGAACTGAATTAGATTTAATAAATTTAGAAAAATTAACACATTTAAGATAAGAAAAGCTTCAGTATAAGAAACTGGAAACTGATATGAATAATAACAAAGTTCTTTTTCCCCTATAAAAGACTGGTTTTGAGCATTGTCTAAAAGGTATCTTTTCAGCAAGCTTGATAATACAAGTCCCCGCAGAAGACTGACAGTGTGGGATGTCTCCTGGCCTCTGTAGCGGTCTGTGGTGAACAATTTAAGAATGAATATTCATAGTGTTTTTGTTACCTTCTGGCATATTTAGTTACACTGTCCATATGAATCCCAAAATCGGGTTAATCATCTGAAAGGGGTTTAATTATCTGAAAATTAATTAAGAGCTCTCTAGTCATGCATATACTGTATGTTTTCACTGGACTTAATTTACTGATAGGAACAGGCCTATTAGGATAATTACTAGATTCTGTGAGGAAAGCAGTCATAAACAACATTTTCCTGATGCAAAACACTCATGAAATTATACTGCACCACGTACCTTCACAACTTAAACTCAGGTAACTGCTTTGCTTGGAGAGAAAGAGAGCATCTGGTACATATTTGGCAGCAGATGTGCCAGTGACATGGTGATTGTATCAATAAAAACCTAGGCTGCTAGGAAAATGAGGTACCTCAAAGGGCAGTTGGGAATGGATAATATCTGAGAGGAAATGGCTTTGAGGATTTAAGTGATGCCTAAAATTTGAACTAATAGCCTTAAATACATAATAGGAAGAAAAGAAAGAAAAAAGGCCTGACAGAAAGTTCCCTACTTTCTGCGGTAAAATACACAAATAAAATTCTTCAGTTCAAGGAAAGAAGAACTGAGTTGTCTCAGTGTGGTAGAAAGGACTCAATCCCGATGCTGGGCTTGGGCTTCCCTTCCTCTGTATCAGCAATACAGCTCAGGAGTCTGTTGTGCCAGAACAAGATTGCATGGTTACTATTTGATTTCTCAGTTCTCAGCTTTAAAAATTTCTCTCTTTGCTATATTCCTGCTCTTTAAAACAGGAACTCACACATCCAGAGGGAGTGAATGTATGTCTTTTTTTTCTTTTATTCTTTTTTTTTTCTTGGTTAATTTATCCTTCAGAGATGTAGTGATATTCTATCGTGTCATCTTTGTGGTTTACACTTTGATTCTGAAAACATGTGCAGCACAGACCTCCATACACAGAGTTTATAGAGTAACTGATGCCGGTAGTACATTGCTACCTCTTGTTGAACAGCTTTTAAAACATGGGATGCTTATTAATGTCTAAAACAATTGTACTACTGATAGGGAATTCTAGTATCAGCCCCAAGTCCTATAATTTGGAGCTTTCTGGTTGTTACAGATGTTTTCACCTTGAGCTTTTCTCTGTTCTGTTTTTTTTTTTTCCTTCTTAAGTTTTTCCATTCTGGGCAAATAAACCCTTTTATTCTTTGGGTGTTTGACTCCCACTGCCATCTTCACTCAGTCATTTTATCCTGTAACTCCTTGCTTTTCTCATCACTCTGCTCAAATCCAGCTTTTCCCAGTTCATCAGTAAAGATGAATTGTAAGAATACAGGAGAGCATGTCCTCACTTCTCTACAATCACAACATTCTGTACCTGGAGCATAACCCGGAATTTCAAATCTATGTCCCCAAAAAAAGAGCTGCTAGACGTTCTTAATGAGAGCTCTTGACAAGACTGTAACATTTTCCATGGTCTCAGGTGGAAAAAAAATTATGAACTGTTTTGATTAAAACTTCCCTCCAAAACTTTCAGCTGAAGACAGGCCTCCTGTGTGGGCGCTCTCTGCCTCAGCAGCTGACCATCTGGCAAACACTGAAGCCCTGGAAGCAGCCTCCCAGGATAGGCAGTATCGTAGACATCAGTTCTAGCTGCCAGCTTCATTGCTCTTGCCCGTGGTAAAAATATTGTTTCTGCCACTCTGCAGCGGGTGCAGTCAAGTGGAGGGAACTTCTGCAGGGTAAAGGATGTTCATGTGAGAACTCCTCTGGCCTTTGCTACTTGTATTGCAATGTCTCAGAGCAGTGTTAGTCAGAGAACACTTAACTCCAAGCAGTGCTGGGAACTGTGCAGCCCTCTATGAGCAAAAATAATTTTATGGGTCATTATTTTGTTTTACAAAAGACTAAGACAAAAAGAGGCATTTCGAGGCACCTGATTTAGACAATTTGGAAATCTAATCTCCCTTAACCTGAACTCTCAGAACTATTAATTCAAGCCAAACTGTGTCACATAATTGTGTTGGCTATACCCTGTGGTGAAACACTGTCTGCAAAAGACACTGATCACCTGAGTGTAGCACTTTGAAGCAATTATGACCTGTATTGAAAATTGTTGAAGCTTAACTAATAATCTAGCGAAAATTCAAAAGGAGAAAGCTCCTCCTCCAACTCTACATTCCTTCCCTTCCTAGTGAAATCATGGGTGCATGAATCAATAGAAGTTTTGCTACTGATTTCTGCAAATCCAGAAAATAATCATGAGTATTTACTGTGTTCTACCTCTTTTCATTTGGCTGGAAAATTATATTTTGCAATAATTCTTTGATAAGGCAACAAAAACTTTGATTTCCATTTCCCTTCAAGTGCCATGGGAAGTTCTTCGGTGTAACTATTGCATCTTGTAAATCTTGGCATTTGTGGTGTTGATGTTGTTGTCTTTCCTGAATTTCAAAGCAGGTGGAGAAAATTAAGGGTGGCTTTTTTCTTCAGATTGCAGGTAGGGTGAAAGTCAGGTGACATTTTCACTCACTGTCTAGAGTCTAACATTGCATGTTTTTCTTTCTTCCACTTTCGTGCATGATATAAAAGTGATTTAGAAACTGCCAAGTGGACAAAAATAACTGCATTGGAGATTTTTGCTGCAAAGAAAATCGGGGTAATTTTCTTTGAATTCTCCTGGTTTATCATGGGCAGTGATTACACCATACACTAACTAGAGACAAATGGAAGATTTTTTTTCTCCATAAATACTTGAAAAACAAGTTATTATTTTCATTTGCCTGGTGACAATTCCTTTACTCTCAACTGTTTATATAGATAGGAAGATTTAAACCTTTGGGGCAGATCATAAACAATATTAAGATTAAGTGTTCAGCTGTGATTTTTACCATTTGAATCTGTACTGAAACGTTAGGGAAAAAAGTTGTACTGTTTTAATGCTGAAGTTTCAATAACAAGTAACTGGAAGATATTTTATCAGTTTATTACAGGGATAGAAGAAGTTTTGTAATCTTACTTAAAAGTGCATTTAGACAAAAAATCCTTTTGTAAATATTTTTAAAGGGGAAAAAAAGGAGGAAAAATCAGAAATAATGTTCATTTTTACCTGACTAAAATCTGATTGTCCTTTCCTCACGGGTTTAAAACACCTAACACAGAATAATGTGTGCTGATAGAAGCTGTTACTCTCCTGTGAAAGAGAACAAAGACACATGCACTAATCATCTCCAAACCATCAAGTTTATACCTGAGCAGTTAAACACGTTTTGTTTGCTCCCATGCTGCCCCAGAAGAATTTTCAGCGCCATGAGTCCCACTGAGTGGTGCTAGTTCATGCACACACTTCTGGATTGCATTCATGGGTTTTTCCTCCTAGTTTTTGTTTAATCCGCAGGCGTTGCCCTGAGTGGGGATTTTGTATCACCTACATAATAGGTGAATACCTATTGAATTTGAATATTGAATACCAGAGAGGTGTGCTCCAGCACTAGAGGTTTCTCATCCAGTCTCTAGTATCCTAGCTAATTTGAAATACAAAATTGGCATGCAATAATGGGCTTAAGATACATTAATTTACAACTGGCTGAACACAATTAGTTAGATTAAGACATACCTTATTCAAAGCTTTTTTTTAAAAAAAACTTTATACAAACTATTTTGGCACATTTTCTGCTCAGTGTCATGTTTCACACAGGCACAGGGATGAGCAGGTATGTTGAGCTCCTCTCCAGAGCCAGCACACCACTGGCACACAGGGTCAGGATGATAGGGGTGGGAACAGGGGCCCAGCTGCCTGCTGACCCCACTCCTTCAAAGCTGGGAGCTGCATCCTCCTTACACTGACCTCAGGAAGGGACCTGACAAACCTCCATGCTGGGTGGCTTGGGGAAAAGGCAGCACACTCCTCATCCTTTTCCAGGGAGGAGCTGGGCATGCCGTATCATAGGACATTCAGGAGCACTGCTTGTCTTTTAAAAGTTGGATCTAGCTATATATTAGCTTGGCAAGTACGCCTAGTGCTGCAAAGCACTTGGTGATTTATTTAACACATTACTGATGGTGGACTGCCTGCTCAGCTTGTTACTTAAATGTTCTCTTGCATGCAGAGCCCATCAAGGTCAATCAAAGTCATGTGAGTAGTTTGATGTGAGTACATGTGACCAGAGTTCATATGACATTTGTTGCTGCCCCCTCTCTGCCCACTCCGAAACGTGGCAAAGCAGACCATGCTTGCAAAAGAAAAATCCGTTGCCGGAATGGGAGAACACGGCGTTACCTAGACACGCCACACCTGCTGTCAATGAAGAAACCTGTAGGGCATAACGTGAAGTGTCACAATCACTTGCCTCTAGGGATTTTGATTTTATAAAAAACAATATACTAAGAGCAGCGGTGGTGCTCTTTCCACAGCCCATGCACCTTGTACACCATAGACAAATATGAGTTGGCAAATTTTAAACAGAATCCTTTAAACTTGTTATCACTTGCCTATCTCCCTTCTTGTGACTAAAGTACTTTTCATATCAGAAGAGCTCTCAAGAGTGTTAAATTCAACTTCTTTAAAGGCTAATAAAGCCAGTGCATTCTTGCTTGGTACTAGTGCCTGTCAGATCAGCATTACTGTGGAAATAAATTAGCACTGCTACAGTAACTCTAATTCTTTCAGCTCATTGGTAGATTATAAAGTATGCTGTGTATTAAAAAAATTACCTCCTCACTGCAATAAGAGATCTGAACCTGGGATCATTAGATAATACTGTGTACAGGCTGACATCCCATCTTACTCTAAGCCAACATTCTCTTGGAAGAAGACTGTATCTTGCAGCAGAGCTTCCCATCAGCTCTCTTCCCAGCCTTGGATGTATGGATCTGCTGTCCCAGGATATGATGATATACCTTATCCAGAGTGCCAAATTAAGACTGTAGAAATTAAATAAAACAAGAAAGAAGCAGCAGAATTAATTCCCATAACTAATTGATCAAAAAGCCCCAGAAATCTCCAGTGAAATGTATGGAAATATGTATATATAAGAAAAGACAGTTTGATCCCTCAAATTTAAGTGAGGTATGAAAGACGCCTTGAGAAATTAACAGGGGAACTAAAATTCACAACTTTAGTTTACATTAAAACTCATGGACTCAGTAGAAAAAACAATTGGTTTTGTTTCCTCCGTTCAATATCCTCTATTAAGAGCTCTCTGCTCTGTAAGCAGTAATTACTGATTTCTGTTCCCACAGAGCATAAAATATTATTGCCATGTTTCTGCTAACATTCTCTTCAGGTCCCCTGCTGCCAACTTTTCCTTGAAAAGTACTAATTCAGTTACACTGAAGTCAGTGCAATGATTCACGCTCTTGGTTTTGTTGGAGATTTAGAACTGACAAAGGGCTTATGTGCCTGAGAGTTCCTAAGTTTTTTTCAGCTTTGTCAATCTGAGTTGCATTTATACACAGTCTTGTTTATATCCTTGGACCATTGCAAACTACAAGAAGATTGCGTTACAAATACAAAGCATAGTTGGTTCCAAAAAATGGTGTATGCCAACTGAAATTACTGAGACCACACTTTTGCTCTGAGTCTTGTTTCAGTAGCTTTATTTTTGCTTAAACACCAGAAAGTAGCTTGTATGTAGACCTGATATGGAAGCTGGGAGGTTGCAGTGCAGAGAGCATCAAGTCTGATTTGTGGTGAATTAGCCCTAATTATTCAAACTCATGAGTGGCTTAACAAAAACCAATCATTGCTTTCTCTCTTCTTCCTTCTGCCTTCCCTTGGCTTTGCTGGTTCCATTGTTTATTGGTGTCTGTTACAGTCCAGTCTGACTGGTACAGATAAGCTGGGCTGCTGGATCACAGACAGGGAGCCATAGATAGGGGGTGAAGAACAGCTCTGCTACTGTCCCTTTACTAGAAATTAATTATAGTGATACAAAAGAATAAAAATTTAATCAGTTTTGATGTTCAGTGATCTATGTGATAGCTTTACCCTAAAGAAGATTCAGCAATTACAGTGAAATTGTAATTTCTGATTGAGATCTTCTGTATTTATTATTCTAGACCTTACGTAAGGTTTGTCTAGTCCTTAATGGTAAAGAAATGCGGTGTTAACATCAAAATTATTAAAACTGCAAAAATAAAGTGGCAGACTAGCTAAGATCCTATACTGTATTCAATGAGACTTTCCCTGAACTACAGAAGTTGCATTTAGATGTATCAGATAATTTTCATGCCTTCTTCATTAAGGCTCCAAGGTATATTGAATATTCTTAGGTTATTTTCTTAACTTTCACTATGTGGGATTAAAATAAACATTAATTTGCATAATGTTGAGTTAAAGCCTGGAGATAAAAATCCTGCTGTTGTTCTCCAGTTAGCACAAGTGAAAAGCTGAGAGGTGCTGTTCGTAACTCGGGGTCTATTGGTCTGATGGCAACATCTGTACCAGTGAATGGAATGGGTCAAGGCTCTCTGTCTGAAGGGCAACTAGTGAGACCCAGCTTGCATTCCTGCAACTAAGCTCTCCAGCACCTTTCCCAAGCCTGGTCATCTTCATCCACAGTGCTTATTGGGCATTATTCCTCTGCTGTCTTCACTTGGTGTGGAGAAAGTGGGAGCTGGCTTAGACCAAAATCACATCCCTTAACTTGCTGGTGTTCTGCATGCCAGTGCAGTTTCAAAGGTGTTTTAATCAGAGTTAAAATGCAAGCTTCTTGCATAGAAGAGGAGAAAGAAGAAAACAATAAATGTAAATATTTTAGGTGATTTTCAGGATGGGGCAATGCTATCCATCTATTCCATGCTATTCATATAGTCTAAAAATAAATGC
>WAAG01064994.1:1592-17143 GCA_013390105.1 Tichodroma muraria | reverse complement strand
TTTACTGAAGCCAATATTACTCCAAAAAAGGCACCAGTGAAAGAGAATGATTTTGTCAAAGCTTCACCTTTGTGAACATTTTCCAGCTAGATTGCTTTAAAAAGTTGTAATTCTATGAGTGGAAAAAAATCATCTGTGACCTTCCTCTCACAAAACCAGAAGTTGCTGTCCATTGAAATGCAGCATAAAGTAGCTTATTCCATCGCTGGGGGGAAGCATAAGATGTGAAGGCAGAGCTGGGGAGGCAGCTGTGCTGCTCCCTCTGTGGCATTTTTCCCATCCACATGGGAACACCTTTAAGAGGGCTGCCTGTCTCCTGTGCTGGGAGATCACACCAGTGCAAAGACTGTTCAAAATAAATGTACTACAGTCCTGCAGAAACTGTTGTCTTTGCTAATGCTTGCCTACTTCTTCAGTCATGAAAAAAGTAAGAGGCAAAGCATATTGCACCCTTTATTTTATTGCCCTTGCAAGTGATATTTTTCTGTTTGGTAAAAATGCATGTTATTGTTTATTTTTAAATTCCTCTGCCAGGCTGACATCATGCTCCACACATTATGAGAAAAAAATACTGCAGGGATTTTTCTTCTTTTTCTTACTTTCCAGAGAATGCAGTGTTGCAACTACTGGCAAATTGCATAGACAAACAGTGAACGGATGATACCACATTTAACTCCTCATTGGGCCATTTATCTCACAAAACAGAATTATTCTTTTTTCTTAAAAGATTCTGTTTGTCAAAGATACCAGGCAGCCACCAATGTGACCTCCACTTGAAATACCAGCTCCTAAAATACCATCTTTTCATGTGTATGTTTTCAAGTCCCCATGTTTCTCTGATTCAGCCTCAGAGAAAAAATAAAATTTGAAGTCTTCAGCTCATAACTAATTCTCCTACTCAANATTTGTAGTAATGTAGTCTCTGATCACAACAAACTCATCTTTGGGTTGGTTTTTGTGGCTTACTTAGGAAGAGAAGTGTTTTCCACTTTAAATGCTGGCATTCACCCTGTTGGATTACCTGGGCCAACCCATAATCTGCTGGGACTATTACAAATATAAAAAAGTCCTTAGGAGTAGTCTGTGCTCCACTTCATGAGAGCTCAGTTCAAGACCTTTTTTCTCTCATGATGCACCAAAGTGTAAATAAGAGATAAATCCCCAAAGCACTTGAAAGGAAAAAGTGGTGGGGACAGGGCCAGTAACAAAAACAACATCTCAGACTTGATCTCATCCTTCATTGTTGGGATGTTGTCCTGGTTCTTGCCAGGACAGGATTGACTTTTGCGGTAGCCAGGAGGATTTCACTGCCAGGACCTGGAGGTTATTTTATACCACATCATGTAATTTTCCAGGAACGGGGTCCCTTCTGGCGGAGTAAGCCTAGAGCGAAGCGAACAGTCAGGTAGCTCCACTTCCTTCTGTTACTGATATTGTAGCTGTTATGGTTTGGGTTTTTTTGTTCCATTGCAGTTTCCAGTAAATTGTTCTTATCTTGACCTGTGATCACCTTTTCTACCTCAAATTCTCCTCTCTGTCCTGCTACATGGGAGAACAGTAGTGATAGAGCAGCACCTGGTTTGGGGTGCTTTAGTGGGAGCATTAAATTGTAGAATACCATTCCTAAACCACAACAGATGTTTTCAGTGCTGAAAGAACAGGAAGAAAATACTTGAGGCTTCTATAAAAATGTGATAGTATACTTCCTCTACCCTGCCCACTCTGACATCAGTTGTCCTCTACTGTTTTGCAGAGAAGTGACTGCAATAGACGTAGACCAAGGGAGAAAAAAATTGTTCCTCCTAGTTTCAATGTCTCCATTCATCCCTTTAAGGAAGGCTTTAGAAAGAAACTTACTAGGTTAGAGCAAGAAACCAGGTCTTGCTATCAGCTCCACAGTCAGTGAGGCTCTGCACAGGCCCAAGACTTTGGGGAGGGAACCTCTAATGACCTGTCTGCAGACCAAGATCAAAAGACATTTACCTTTTATTTCATGGGACATCAAGCTAATGCAATGTTTTAGAGGTGGTGTTGAACCCAAACATTGTCTCTGAGTCCCATTTGAGCATACGAAGAGTCAGAACCTAAAGTCAGAATTAAGCTTTGAAATTTATGGCCGCTTTTTATTGGTGTGCTGGAGTGAACAAAAACTCCAGCTCGCTGAGTGTTGGAGAAGAGTTATCTCCCAGATCAAGACCTTGACTCTGCATCTTGCATGTATCTTAAAGTTTGCTTGTTCACTTCCCATGAGAGTCATCTTGGCTCTGTCTGTATTGGTAAATTAAAGGTGCATGGAATAGTTCTCTGGCACTGAGCCTAACCCACATGTGAGAGCTTGTGTCCACATTATAAACTGCTCTTGCCCTCCAGAAAGGCATGACTGCATCCAAAACTGTCTGTTTGAAATGATCCTTGACCCACTGTGGGAGTGCTTGCACAGCCCACCCTTGGAAAAGCACCTGGATAACCCCACCTACTAAGATAAGCTGGTGTGCTGGTGTGCATTGTGGCTGTGAGCAGCATGTCTGGATCAAATACATGGAACCATCCCAAAACTCATAGGGTTAAAGAGGTAGATGACCATAAGCCAGAGCAAATAACAACAAAGGAATTACATCAACTTTTGAAACAAATAAGGAATGAGCTTGAAAGGAAATATAAAAAAGGTATCTCAATTTGTAATGGGGGTGGAGATCTTTATGTGAAAACAGCAGTAGTCAAAACCCTGATGTACCCCCTTGCAGAGACACCCTGCAGCATTCTGACCTCTGACAGGCACATCAGAGCTGGATCCCCATGGAGCAGTCAGCATGTGGAGAACAGGCAGGAGGCATGGGAGCCCACCCCAGCAATGAGCCCCAACCTGTGGAGGTATCAGTGGGTTGCAGGGAGCAGCAGGGGTAAGTGGACAGCTAGAGATCCCCCATGACTGAGTGTATGCGAGTTTGCATGTGCACATGAGTTTAAAGTTTCTTGGGATTAGGCCTAGAAGTGTGTTGAGAGGTTTGTAGGTGTTTATTAACATGTTAGAAATGTGATTCATGTGTTATGTTATTGATATTTTTCTCATGAGAGGGCCAGCATCCTATCTGCAACATGTACTTCAGCTGCTCTTTTGGAGGTGATCTCCCACTAAATGCCAGGAAATAAGCAGTGTCTGTAAGAGTAATGTAAGAACTGGTACAAATATAAGAGAACCTGGATCCCCCCTTTTTTTAAGTGAAATGCAGCAAACGTTGTGGAAAATAGCACATCATCAGCTGGTGAGCAGTTTGAGAGAATTATGTGCAATAATCCTTTACCTTTCTGATTTCACCAGGTCTTTAATCCTTCTTCATTTATGTATGTTTACATTAAAATTTTGAGTATGGACCTTGATCTGATGGTGACTAGAAGGTCACATCTAGATCTCCACAAGATTTTGCAGTCAGTCCCTGCACAATCTATGCATGGCAGTTCAATCTGGCAGTGGTGACACACACACAGAACCCCTGTAATATTGGTAAGACCAATTTTCATACAAGTTTCTCATGGGGAGAGACAGCTCACCTTGCTTTGGCACTTAATTCAGTATTCAGTGAAGTGATGGTAGAAAAGAAATCTCTTGACTCTGCTAATCGGGGGGAGGCAGAATCTTGGAAAGCCCCCAGAAGAAGATAAGGTACCCTGGGCGTTCGGACAAGCAGGCAGCCTCTTCCCTTAGAGACCCTTGAAAATATTTTCTCCACTGGGCAGGCAGAGGTGCTTGACGAACTGCCTGAAACCTCAGTATGAGTTTGTTGCAGGCCGACTGGATCTCAGCTGGTAAATCCTTTGGGCCTGATCTAACACCTAGTAAAGCAATTGGAAATTATCTCATTTGTTCCACTGAGTTTCACAGGCTTTTTTATACATCTGCTTGTCACCCTTTCTTCTCTCTTGCGACTAAGATAGATTGCACAAGAGGAGTAAATATTTAAATACAAACATTCTCACATGAAGACTTTTTTTTTGTTTGTTTTTGGGGATATTTTTTAAGTGGGGTAAAGACAGCAAGGTGCCTTTTCAGACTACTTCAGTGTCAATTGTTCACTCTTCACCCCCATCTATGGAATACAGAAATCCCCAGACTAGCTCTGAAGGAAATATTTGGACTAATAAAGGACTAATATTTGTGGTTGCTTTAATTACATGATTTAGAGTAACAGTCATAAAGTGTAGAGCAACAGTCATAAAGTGCAACACAATTTTAAATCTGGGTATTCTCAGCAGGGACTCAGTGCAGTCTGGGAAAAGCAGGTGGAATAAAAAACATGCCTTGCGTTTACTTTATTGCTCTTCTATGGCATGTAAGACTTCAGTAAGATTTGTCTATTGTTCAGGAAGTGAAAAAAAAATAGGTTCTCAACATTCTGGAATATTAACTAATGTTAAAAACATTAGTGCTGTGATGAAATCACTCCACATGTTATCAGTGATTTTATTGTTAGGTCTGCTCTGGTCCGGAGCCTGACCTAAATTCTTTCTACTCACTCTGTTTATAAATTTAAGACTAGCTCTACAAGGGAATTTAGGCATGACTGCACTGCACCTAACTTGCTGTCTGCATCCAAATCCTTGAAATAATTACTAGCCACTGAGGAGTACAGCACCCATTTAAATTAATGAGGGTTAGGCTCCTAAATAGGTTTCTAAGGCAAAGATTTAGGTGCCATTGGTGAGCCTGCTGTAACTTGCAGAGAAGGAGTGCAAGTCAGATGATATGGCTTGATGGTAAAGTTGTAACAGCTAGTTCTTGAAGTGATAGCCTCAAAAAATAATAGTTAACAAATGTTTTGGACTGTATCTGGAAGGGATTTGAACACTTCCTCATATGGTAAATGCAGCAGCTGGTATTCACAACCAGCCACTAACTGAGCAGGGACATGCCTACACCATTCATTTGGGAATGTTGGCATCTCCCTTATTCAGCAAGCTAGGCCCTCATCTTTAGGCTGTGTGGGACTGAATTTAATAACCCAAGTCTTCTTTCTTAAACCAACCTATCAAAATCACCTCATTTAGCAACATGTGGTTGTCTCATTCTTTTTGTTTAAATTATGGCTAGCAGTGGTGGCATTCAGATTTCACGTTATACATTAGTCTACACAACAATGTACTCTCTGGACTATTCCTGTATTTTAGCAAATGACCATATACTGAAAAATGCATCAGAAGTCTGGACCGCAGTGACCATGATAGATCATAAACACATGATGCAATGGGTGAGCAACTGGCTCATGGGTTGGGCACAGAGGGTTACAGTGAATGTGGTGACATCAGGCTGCCCACTGGTCACTTGTGAGGTTCTACAGGACTCTGTCTTAGGCCTTGTGCCCTTCAGCATCTTCAGAAATTACTTGGAAGCACAACTTGAAGGGATACTAAGCAAGTTTGCAGATGATACAAAATGGGGAGGAGCTGTCCTCTTCCTGGAAGGCGCAGGGGCTCTGCACAGAGACCTTGACAAGTTAGAGATGGGCAATCATGAAAGAAATGAACAAGTGCAAGTGATGAATTCTGTATCTGGGATGGATCAACCCAGGTTGTGTGTATAAACTGTGAAATGAAAGGCTGGAGGGAAATGCTGTGGAAAGACATCTGGGGGTCCTGGTTTATGACAAGTTGAACATGAGTCAGCAGTACCCTGGCAGCCAGGAGGGCTAAGTGTGTCCTGAGGAGCATCAGGCACAGCATTGCCAGCTGGGCAAGGGAGGGGACTATCCTGTTCTGCTCCGCTCTGCTCTGCACTAGAGCGGCCTCACTTGAGTAAAGTTTTAGGCACTACAATATGAAAAAGATATCGAATTATTAGAGAGCATCCAAAGGAGGGCCACAAAGATGGTGAAGGATCTGGAGGGGAAGCTATATGAGGAGTGGCTGAGGTCACTTGGTCTGTTCAGCTTGGAGAAGAGGAGATTGAGGGGATACCTCATTCAATCTGCAATTCATTCACAAGGGGAAGTGAAGGGGCAAGTAGGAAGTACTAATCTTTTCACTTCTGTGACCGGTGACAGGACTCAAGGAAATGGCATGAAGCTGAATTAGGGGAAGATTAGACTAGATGTCAGGAAAGGGGTTTCCACCCAGATGGTGGTTGGGCACTGGTCCAGGCTCCCCAGGGAAGTGGTCACTGCACCAAGCCTGTCTGAGTTAAAGAAGCATTTGAACTTGCCTCTCAGGACCATGATTCCCATATTTTTACTTGTCTCAGTGGTTCAGCTGCAGCAATAGGGCAGTACTGCCTTAAAAATGGGATATACATTCCATAGGCTCAGTCTCAGAAAGCACTGGAGAGACTAGAGTCCAGGTTTTCCCTTTATGAGTGAGTATTGCAACCAGTGGACTCATAAGTGAAAGGTTTCTTTGCCCACTTCCTTTTGAGAAGAAGATTGGGAAGCGGTGACTTGCTTTCTTGAAAGAAAGTCAACTAACACTGATGTGAACAGCAAGGCTTTGGAGAAGGGTATGTGCCTGGACTTGACTTTAGGCAGCACTTAAACTTTCTGGATCCTTTTTCTTCCCCTAGATTTTACAACCCTTTATGAACTAGTTTGGAGTCTTGTATGCATAAATTGGTATTACTGGGATCATATACCCATCTTCAAGTCCTAGCTTGGCACTTACCTATCTTGCCTTAAATTTCACAGGAAGGTCTGTGCAAGAGCCAGGAGCTGAATATGAACTCTACATGTCCTGCAGTTACCTAAAACTGACCTGTTTTGGCTTCCTCCTCAGCTCTACAAGAATATTTATTAAAATTTAAAATTCTGTAGCACTGACTTTCCTGGATTTCTGGGTTTGTGGGTTGGATGCACAGTAAGCATTTGTGAGCATTCATTCATCCTTTATTTTCAGAAAAATAGCTGACTGTAGGTGCCTGGAAAATTTTATCTGATTTGACTGCAGAGATCTATCTCCTAGATATTTGGCAAAGCTTAACAAGCACTGTCATCGTCATCTCCAGCTTAGAACCAGAGGTCCCTTCAAGACCTTGGAAAGTTGTATGGTACAATCCCATCAATGCAGGATTTTTTCTCCCTCCTCCCCCAACTCGTGATTCTCCTTCTAGGAGTTCAGCTGCCAGTGATCCTAGGCTTAGTTTTGACACAGCCCAGCTGTGCAACCTTAGCTCAAACTTTAAGGAAAAAAATGAGTTATGAGAAAGGGCTATGAGAAAGAGCGTAGACTAGAATTGGCCAAATTAAAATGTAGAATTGAAGGCATAGGTAAGATCAGCGTCATGGGTAACAAATGAAAGATTCAAGGAGAAAAACACTGACAAGGAAAGTTTATAAAGTCTCACTGGAAAAGACAGTGAGCTGGAAAATGGCATCTCAGTGACACCAAGGACTAGCCTACTCCCAAAAGCAGCAGCAAAAGCTGATACTTTTCACCTGATAGATGCTGGCCTGGTGAACAAACACACCTGCAGGGTGTTTATTGGGAGTGGGGACCATGCTGATACATAGCCTCATACCTCATGCTCATGCTTTCCACCTCACTTCCTAGTTCTCTCTTATGTGCCTTATCCAATACATAACTGTCTTGTGGGGATTTTTGTTGATTATACCCTATTTTGGGAGTCTGTCCCTTCATACATGGTGAAAGTTGCCTGAATAAAGAGACTTGTGGGACAGAAAAATAACCCGTAAAAACATGGCTCTGTACTGCTGTACCTTAACACGGAGTAATATAGTATTGTACAGGGTACAGTTAAATCATTAGAGATATTTTTATATTGCATTTTTCCTTCCCAGGAGCTATTACACTTAAGATGTGCTAGTTTCAGTGAGTTAGAAATCTACAGCTGCCTGACTGGAGACACATACCAATCTAACCTTGTAATACAAAGAATGGGAAATGTCCCAGAGGAGTTCAGTGTTTGAAAAGAAAAATACCAAGACCAATACAGCTCTCCCTATGCCAGCTTACCAAAGGAAAGAGGTTACTGAGATACATTCTCACTTCACTTTTGCTAGCATGAGTAGTGGAGAACAAAAGGCTAAGAAACAACACTGGCAGCTCAGTGTGTGTCTGTAAATACCCACAACACTAGCAATTAAAATATCTCTTGGCATGTTTAAACATCACATTTACGCTTCCACATTGCTGCATATAGAAGATTGATGGTACCTAAAGTCAGCACAAGATGGCTCAGCTCTTCTCAGCTTTGGGCATATAACCTAGGAGGCAAAAATTCTGATATATCAAGAATTGTTGGCAGAAGAACAGCAAAGTTTTCAAATTTAGAGGTGTCTGAAATTAGGAAACAAAACTTTTTTTGTTACTGTGAAATCTTATTTAATTTTGCTGTAGTGGTTAACAAGAGAAACAAGGCAACTTTAGTAGCCTGAATGTTGAACAAGGCAACTTGTGATTATTGGCATGAATAAAGTTGTCAAAATGTTCCCTCTCTTGATGTAGTGTCAGCAACTTTTGGATCTTTGTTAATATTCTGCCCTTCTCAGCTGTTTATTCCTGTATTTATTCGATAGTACTTCCTTTGAGTGTAACTCTGCTTATCTAAAGTAGACGATGGTGAAGTAGAACACTCTGGAATCTGCATATTAATGTATCATGCCTTTTATTTATAAACTCCAGGCTTCTTCAGATTTTTCTTTTATTCCTGTATAAATGTGAACTTTTCAACTTGGATAGTCTCGTAAAGCATCTAAAAAAAAAGTACAAAAAGTGCCAGTAGAAACATATATTTTAAAGTAATTCATATTTTGGCATGTAAAGTCCTCAGTTATTTTATAATGGTTACTTTATATTGTTCCCTTTATTAGATTTCTTTCTTCTTTTTTTTTTCTACATTCAACTGATTATGTCCATGGAAACTAGCCCTAATTGTAGCTTTACAGGCAGGCCATGTTTTCCATCATTGGCACATACTGATGTATATCACTGGGGAGTAGCACAGGACAGAGCTGCTGTTTTCTGTTATGCTGCAAATCAGAACAAGATTGGTATTTCTGATTAATCATTTTTGCAAGTGGCCTACCAATTCCCTGCCAGATTATCCTGTAATAAATAAAAACATCACCAAAGATATTAGGCTCCGCATTGATCAAAAAAAGGATGATCTTTCAAGATAGATGTTTCTAAGTTTGTGCTTACTAAAGTGGCCTTCACAACCTAAGTTCATTTTACCCATAAAAAGCCTAAGTGTTCTTCCTGAAGGTATGCAGGCATACGTATCATCCCTTTCTTCATCCCTGAAGCAGGATGGAGACTGTGACACTTCTATCCAGGCTGCTGCAGGGATCCACGGACCATACCAGTGGTGTAAGAATGCCTCCAAACCCTGATTTGCTAAATGGCTCTGTGATGGCCAATAAGACTTGGGGAAGCTGGGACATTGCTAAACAAAGAGGGAGCCTTGGAAAAAGTCTTTTTTGCCATCAATACACCACTGAAATTTCCAGAGTTGTGAGGAATGCACCAGCAGAAACTCAGTAGAGGGTCAGCAGCAACCAAGGGCTGGGGAACACTTACTTTGCACTGTTGGGGGGCTAAAGCAGGCAGCCTGCCCACATGTGTCTGTCACCCCAGCTTGGAGAGGAGAAAGGGCTCTGAGTGAGCTTCTCCTCTCCTGAGCAGCCAGGCCACAAACACCTGCCACAGAGAGGGATGCTTTGGGCCAGGGAAGGTGAGCCAGGAAGGATGCTTTGGGCCAGGGAAGGTGAGCCAGAATGCTTGCTTGGGAGCTGGCACTCCCCAGCTGCTGCAGTACTTGGTGGGAGGATGGGGGAGATTTCATCCGTCAGTGCTGCCCGGTTCTTGGTGTGCTGGGGCATGGGTGAGAGGGTGGCAGTCGGCCTCAGCAAGACCTCAAAAACACCCCAGAGGCAACAATGCTGGGCAGATACTGAGGTCGGTCTCTAACTGCTGCTACTCCTTTGCAATTTAGCCCTGTTTTGGCTCTTACTTGGGCTAATCACTATCCATTTCTTTAAAGCCAAATGTCCTCGGCAGAAGAGATTACGTGTCTCTAAGGGGCCATCCCAGCCCTTTTGGGTTGCAGTACCATGAGGATTTCAGATAGCACACTGATGAGTTTGCTCTGCCCTGGCAGATAAGGAGAGCCTTCTGTCAATAGGGTTTTGATCTCTGGCCTTTTCCAACTCGCTGATTTTGGACACAGGTTTTTGGAGGACCAAACTCAAGTTGAAAGCTCCTGTTGTGAAACTCTCCATTGTACTTTTCTGTATGTTATTCATAATATGAAAAAAGATAATTTTAATTATCACTGTGGTCTCTTTTGTGTTAATCTAACACGAACTTGTCTTTGGCTTTAGGTTTTGATGACTTTATGAAAAACTTGCTTTAAAACACCTGAGAGTTAAAAAAAATATTTTTTTTCCACTTTCAGCCTCTGAGATTTTGAGTCTGCTCTTAGTATTCTACAAAACCTCATGAATTGCAAGTACTGAAACATACAAAAGTGTATTAAAATGTGTTTGCGTTTATGGTTTTTTTAATTCCGCAACATTGGATGGTGTTAAGCTGACAGGAAAGCTAGAAATATAATGTCACAACAGAAGCACTGGAGTTTAGCTGTTAGAATCTACGAGCTCAGGCACATATGCCCTCCTAACAACATTGCTCATTCAATCACATTCTAGCAGCCTCCCGTCAGGAAGCGCTGATTTGTTTAACTCTATTAAGCTTAGATAAGAAAGGTAAATAATATGTCACCCAATATAAGACAACCACTCCAAAATAAGTTTGACATTGGCCAACAATCACTCTAACATTTTTGTGGCTTTAGCAGCTCTGGAGGCCGTTGAATGGCACAATGGGGAAAAAAAAGAGAGCAGGAGAACGAACGCCCGCTTGTTGCTTTAGCCTATTCGAGATGAATTATTAGGAAGGACAGCCAACACTCAGGCTAAACGCTAACAGATGTGGCGCCGAGTGTGCCATTTAGATGCTGGTGGTTTGCTGTGCAGCGGTAGGAAGTGGCCGCAGTGGGTGGCAATGGGAGTCGGTGTCCGGCCGGTGAGTGGGGGGGCTGAGGGGGCACAGCCCCAGCTTCCCTGACAAATCCCACCCTTTAGAGAGGCTGACACTGCAGCTAAGTACATGGTTCAATTTTTGTACCTGATTTCTGCCAGGAAACATCTTGTTACTAGGCATGTCTTTGACAACAACCTTGAGCATGAGGCAGGAGAAAGGACTCAGATCTATCTGGGGGCATGGGCAGCTCTAAAACTGCACTGTTGCATAGGAGCTATACAGACCAGCCACCAAAGCTACAAGGCCTGAACAGAGAGGCCTCCCTCAGCTCACTGGGCTCACTCAGGTTGTGATGAAGAAATAACTTTGCCGTCGATATGTTTAGGATGAGTTTTCACAAAGTCACTGATGGCTTTTGGTGTAAGATGGGACTGGTAGCCATTAAGAGCCTGGGGTGTACTGGGATCTGTGTGGTGTGACAAAAACAGACTGGTTGCCTCACCTTGCAGACATCTGCCAGTTGTTTTCCAACAGAACTGTTTTGCAGCTTCTTGGCACATAAACTACAGTGGCATAGCTCTGTGTTGAAACTTCACAAAGTCGTAGTAAACTGGTTGAATGCCTTGTGGTGTTCAAGGATTCAGTGAGATGGACAAAAAGGTTTTCAACACAAAAATTAATACTGCACAGTGATGTGGGAGTTCAGTCAAGGAGCACCAAAAACAATAGCAAAGACCCACACAGGGAGATGCAATTAACTTGTGAGCAGACTAACAGCCAAAGTTTGCCCAGAAGAAGCCATCACTGGACATTCAATGAATGAAGGCATTCTTACCACAAGCTGCGTTCATAAAAGAGCAGAAGACGGTCTGTTAGCCAAGATATGCTGTGTCCCCTCCCACCTTCCTGATTCACAAAGGGTAAGAAAAGGTGTCAGCCAAGCGGCTTAAGTTTTTCCAGAATCATGCTCATGGGACCCATCTTCCCGTGTGCAAAGAATGCAAGTGATTTCTGCCACTGATCATCAGTGATTTTATGTTTTTTTTAATGGACAACTCAGTTTGATACAGCAAAAAATGTCACTAAAGAAAAGATTGTCATGACTTCCTCCCAGTTTCAGCCCTGTGTTAGGTTTGACTATATCCTACTCTGTACTCTTCCTGGTACAGGAATAAGTTAAATTATTAAATGATATAACATTAAATGTCTGCTCTTTATCCACTGTGTTTTCTCACCTTCATTTGTGGGGACTGAAAAAAACAGATCATTGCATGTTTTTTCCCTTTTACTGCTTGAACTGGTCAAATCCATGTTCCCAGGATCAAACAGTTAACCATTGGAAGCTGGATTTCTTATCCATCACTCCATTTTCCTGCCTGCCAGATGAGACAGGACAGTACTATAGTCAAAAGGCTCCTAAAGCCGTAGCAGAAACATACTAAAATAGTATCTTCTAGCTTGATAAATTTCATAGCTCTTAGGAAAGGAAGCTGCGGAGTATCTTGTCTGGGGAAGCAGTGGATCATTCACCAGCAACAATCAGTAGACGTAAGTTTGATGGACATCTGTCAGGAGTGATGCAGGCAATGTTACCTCTGCATTTAGGGTGGCCTGGAGACCTTCTGCATCTCTGTCCACCCAGTGGATGATCAGTCAGGGCCTGCCTCATCCCTCAGTGTATGGGCTATCTGCCACCATGGCCATATCTCATTAGCCCAATCCTTCAATTATGTGGAGGTGAGATTGTGAACTTTTCATTTTATGGAAATCTTAACAGCAATGAACAGCAGGATTTTGGCTCCTTCTTACAGTGTGACAGATTTTGCTGAAGAAACCACAAGAACTGGATAGGTAGCCTGTGTTCCAAGTCTGAGTTTAAACTGCTCTGAAAACTACTGTTTTAGTTGACTCTTGTAGGTGGGAATATCATTCCTAGTACTTTCATGAAACTGCTAACATCAAGTTTGAAATAATTTTAATGTAAGGAACACAAACAAACGACTCATAGACTTGAATGCACTATAAACCACTGTGGTGTCTCTTATCCAGGTCAGTCTGGCAAATACGCAATTATCAGAGGCATTACCAGACTGAATTTAATGATGGGGCAAAATATAGCTGCAAACTCCATCTTTACAGGGACAAAAGCATCAGATTCAATACCCTGTCATCAAGTAGCAATAAAGACACCAGAGTCCGCAAATCTATTCCAGGATTCCCTGCTCTTGATGTTGTTGTGTTCACCAAATCAGCTGGATTTTAAGGGTGCTTGTCCTTTCTTTAGGTCATAGTTTCCCATAAGCCAGCCAGATCTGAATGTGAATCTCAGTGACTACAGAAAACAAAAAATGATGTCTTTCTGGCTCACCACCCAAGCATGGATTTATCCAAGAATATGCAAGAGAGCTGGCAGGGATGGGGAGAACTGTAAAAACCTCACTTTAGTAGTTCTGCCTGGGTAGAAAGCAGATATTGTTTGATATGACTAATCTCAGCCACTTGTACAGGCTTTTCCAACAGGCCTGTGTTTTTCAGATGCCAGTCTTTGTGAATTTTGGATTTCTTATTGTAGATCTTTTGCTTTCTTTTCCCAAATTTCCTTAAGCAATCTAGAATATGTTTGTTATTTTATCATGTGCATTACCTGAAGTTGTAAAATGCTGGTAAACCACTTTCTGGAAAGATCACAAGAGAATGTTCTCTAGAATTGCAAATGAGTTGTACTGGGATGCGTTTCACATTTAACTGTTTTATCTCACTTCCCTCCCTCACTTTGTGAAGTTGATGGAGAGAAACTTGAGTTGCAAAGCTGGCTCTAGACAACATCTCCAAAATTCAGCTTGCTGGAATCCGTGCTTTTGCCTCAGTTTTTGAACAGCTGATATAAGCCAGTAGACATCCACTGATTTCAAAACTCCTGCTGTTGAATTATGCCAGCTGAACTCTGGCCCATTTTGCATCTCATCATCCCCCACTACAGTAGGCAGTGAGTGCAGAAAGCACACACTTCTCCATCGTAGCCACCCCCAAAAATGGGCCAGCCACTAAGGTGAATCATGTGAATACAGGAAATGTTTTTCGAATAGGAATTCATTTGAGAGAGGGGAATCATTCAATGAAAAGGGTGGGTGGACAGACAAAAACTTCTCTCTGTTCAGGAGCAAGGCCTGTGTAAGCACATCTCAGTCTAGAAGCCAGGGCTATGACACTTATTCCATAAAAGCTGCCTAAATATTTTTGACTTCTGCTCAGTATTGTTACATTAAGGCTTTTGAAAAAGTAAAGAGATCTTATAGTTCTTGTTTCTAAATGATTCAGAAGAGAGAATTACATTTTCTGACAAAGACAGTGATTTGAAGAGTATAAATCACTACAGTCACGTACACAGCAAGGATTCCCTGTTACTGGAAAATATCTGCTGCATTTTCAGTTTTCTACACTTCCAAGCAATTAACTGATTAAATTTCTTTTTCTTTTCTTTTTCCAGCATGAATTGAGTAACAAACAGCACAGATTCATCATGGAAGAAAAATTTAATATATTTAGATACACAAGAGTAATAAACCTTTAAGACTGTGTAGTAGCAGCATATACAGAAACACTTTGAATGAAGACTTTTGATACTGTGCTGTGCACTGAGCAATGGAGTAGGAAAGCATAGCCCAGAGAGTCTGTGGAAGTTGCTGAGATAAATTGTCCTAGAGACTCATAATTTTTTACACTTTCATGGGAAGAATGAATAAAGAAAGGTTGCAATTGGACTGTGTCCTGGACAGGTGCCATTCAGCACTGTTGTAAGCCGGCTGGATGGTTGATAAAACTGAGTTACTACATTTTTAGAGGACATAATAGTTAGAAAGAGCATACATCTGGCTGGAGGCAGGAATAAAACAAAAAACACAATAGAGTAACTGGAGAAATGTTCTAATGCAGTAATTATTACAGAATTACAGTAATTCTACATGAAGACAATAAGCAGAAGTACCAGTTTCTACCCTTTGGTGGAAAAACATGTTCATGGTGGGGAGAAATTGACTAGACAGCAGACCTACAGGAAAAAAAAGAATAATTGGAAGATGAACATGCTTGCTGAAAATTGTGAATGTCACCCTGGGAGGTATAAACTTGCATAAGAGCCTTAGAGTGATGTCATATGATCCTTCAATTCCATTCAGGTTTGAAAGACCTTTGCTGGACTCCAGTCTACAGTTGTACTCTAAAGAGGATCTAAAGTGGACCTACAGGAGAGGGTTCAGAAAGCAGCAGCTTAAATCTCCTGAAAGGAACTGGTCTTTTTTTTATTTCCCAAATGGAAGAAGGTACTTTCAAAATAAATATTCATGGCAAGGACATTAAGTCCTGGGAGGTCCCAGAGCCTCTTTAACTAGAGGCCTCCAGACAGATATCTGCTAGAAACGAAATATATAGTTTGTATAGTTTGTTTCTGAAATGAAGTAGAAAAGTACAACTTTCTGAGATCTCTTGAAGAGGACCTTGAGATTTTACATGGTTCTTGTGATTAACCTAGGACTTAAGGAAGTTCATCACTTCCAGAAACAACAACAAAG
>WAAG01064992.1:4830-26710 GCA_013390105.1 Tichodroma muraria | reverse complement strand
AAAAAAGAAAAATGGAGTAGAAATAATTAGAACAGAGTATTTCAAATAGGGTAGATAAAAATCTCCAAGCCTTTTTCAATGAAGTTATGTTGAGTAATGGTCTATTGAACTAAAGCAGTAGCTGCCTCTGATTGTCAGCCCTCTGTCAGTGCAAGGCGAGTGAAACATTGAGCAAAAGTGTCTTTTTCCAGTGCCCCTGGGTAAATTCCATTTTATTAAGAATGTTAGTTGTAAGTATATTTTTGTTCATTCTAATCTTACGTATTTGATTAAAAATAGAAATGCAGAAATTTTACCACTATTTGATCCCTGCTTATATTAGGATATATAAAGCAATTTTTTCTGAAGAACAGTACCTGAAGTCGTCCTTGTATGAATGAATAAACCTAAACTTGACTAAAGCTACTTGTTACTTTTGTAATTTGTATCTTTGGGCACTGACTGACTTAAGACTTGGTCATTTAATTGGGAGTTTGATATTTATTGTGATAATTCATCATGAATTAATTACCAACAGTGATTCTAACTAGAAATATTTTTATTTATTTTTTTCCAACTATTTATTCTGTTTAATTTGTATTGATGACTTATATAAAAAAATTTATATCAAGTCTTTTTTGCTTGGAAAAAATCAAGTATAAGGTCTAATGTTTATTCACTCTTATCCTTCTCTTCACATTTTAATTTTTTTTTCTTTCACCTTGTGTATTTAAATTAAGATGCTGCTGATGAAGAGGAGCACCTCTCCTCCTACCCATTCCCTTCTGTTTTTGACAGCCTGAGTTGAAGAAGGCTGCTGCCTTAGAAGCATTGCCGTGTGTGTAAATAGCCCCTGTATGCATAACATCTCAACTCAAATATCTGTGTTAAAAAGTTCTTGTAATTTTAGCATCAATCTGCACTTAAGTATTCCTACTATATTTAATCCTGAGTAACAGCTAAGACTTACTTCACACTGATTATACATATTTCAGGCACAGCTGACGAGAGGACTCTTCGGCAGGGTTATGTCCTAGGGCAGAACTGTGTCACTCCAGTGCTGCTCCTCATCTTCTTTCTCTTCTTGAATTGACACTTTCTTCTTGAATTCTTTACATCAGCAGCAATGTTCACTGCCCCCACCCACAGGCCAACTATTATGTTTGTATATCCAGTATTTTCAAAACTCTGACTACTTTCTTTCAGCTAGTTGCTTGCAGATTAAAGCACCGGTGTTTGCATCTTTTAGAAATGTAAGAGCATTTAATTTTCATGATTTTCCTCTTCAGAGGAAAGAAAGATGAATCTGAAGCAATTAGTCTAGCATATGAATTGGTAGCAGGAGGTTTAAAGGTGACCTGAAAATGTTGATTGAATAAACTTAACTCATTTATAGCTGTATAATTTAAAACTAATTCAAATTAGATCCTCCTCTGCTTACTTTCTGAAATTAGAGTTGTGAAGTTCTAGTTTGCAAGACCTAAAAGAAGCAGAGAATTAAAGTACTGTATCAAAGAATGAAGATGTCCACTTGTTCCTGATGGCAAAAAAAGACAACACTCTTCAGAGGAGCATTCATATAGAAACTTTCTGGCCTAAGGAAAAAAGTCTTTAGTTCTTTTTGTCTTCTGCCATCTGAACGGCTTCTAATAGCCTTTCACTATTTCTAAACGAGTATTATTGGTTTTGGTGGTATAGAGTTCATATTTTCTATATTTCCTCTCTATAATGTACAGATTTAAGGATTATGGGGTGAGCTGAGGAAATGGCCTCTTTTCATCAATATGGTGAAAGATTTTTTTCTTGAAACTCACTGTATCTTGATAGTGCTATTCCTACTCTGGCAAGGGAGATTTGAAGATTTGGTGGGA
Organism: Tichodroma muraria; assembly: GCA_013390105.1. Classification (NCBI taxonomy): domain Eukaryota; kingdom Metazoa; phylum Chordata; class Aves; order Passeriformes; family Sittidae; genus Tichodroma; species Tichodroma muraria. The sequence continues at coordinate 24,860 of WAAG01064992.1, read as the reverse complement.
TCCTGTCTTTCTGTGGGTTTTATTTGCTAATTTATACAGAGTTAGTGAAAATTCTCTCTTCTGTTGTTTTTAGAAGTATTAATTGCAAAACTATCATGTAGTGGGTAGTCATTTGTCTTGAATAATATTTGAGAATCTTGCCTAACATTTTCTGCACAAAATATGAGCATAGATTTGGACCTGTATGCCTTTTGGTAACTGAATGCTTAAGGAATGAAAATTTCTTCTGACAGTCAATTTCTTTTATGTTGGGTTGCCTGTTATCTAACAAATAATTTTATTTCTAGCACTTTCGCTCTTTAGTATTTTCTAATCCTCTAATTTATGGATTTATTGTACTAGTATTGAGTGGGTTGAAGTAGATGGATTAGAAGGGAGGTAGCAAAATATTTCTGGTAATCGACTTTCAAATTTCATTACTGCCACTGTTGATGTGTGTGTAGAAACCAAACTACAGCAGTTTTTGGAAATGAAGTTTCTTGCATTAGCCCGTAACTGCTCTGGGTTGAAGCCTGTGCTCTGTGAGTTTGTTGCTTGCCATATCTGCAGGCAGCTATGCTCCACTCAGCTGTAATGCAGCTGGGTCCCAGGCTGCCTGTGTGCACCAAGGGCCCCTCTGGCCAGCACACAGGTGCTTTGGAAGCATCCTGAAGTAGCGAGGCTGAGTAAAACCTCATTTCTGTGTGGTTTCTTATCCTTTTCTAGTGAGTTGCCTCTGACGAACCATGATGTGACAATCTGGCAGTAAGAAAAAAACGTGATGTTTGATACCAAAACAGATCTGGGTACAATAAGTCAATCTTTGTGACTGTTTTAGCAAATGCGTTTTCAAAGTGAGCAAATGGCAGAGCAGTGTGACTCAGCAGTGGCAGCTGGGGTAGGGATACCATCTGTAGTCTGAAATGACAGAGTAATGAGGAGTTGCATGACAGCTACATGTAAGGTAGGTGGGCCCAGACTGATGCAGGATATTCAGGCTGTGGAGTAGCAGCACTGAAGAGCAGATGTCCAGAGAGTATAAGGGATCCCTGGATAGATTCAATATTGCTGCTGTGTAGACTTGTATTGTGATTTTTGGGCTTAGAGAGGTGCCACATCCAATTTTATCAGGTGGCCATAGTCAGTCACAAAACCTACTGAGAGTGTTGCTGAAAGAGAACAGACGTGGATTGTTTTGTTAGAGCTCTTTCTTGGAAATGCTCTGCTACTGACTCGCAAAAGCATTACTAGAGATGGAAAATATGCCAATTGCAGTCAGAGCATGCTGTAACTGCCAGTTTGCTTCCCTCAGGATTAAAAAAAGTATTAAAAATAGTTATCCAGACAGAAGTCATCATCATAGATAACTACTGTATGGATTGAAGGATGACACCAATCAGAGCTTTGAAAATGCAGAGTGCTAGTCCTCATACCCACTCTTATGATCTGTTGAGCTGTTCTTGCAGAGACTGAAAGCAGATGCTGGTGTTGAAGAGCAGGAACAGATCACTTAGGGTAGGGATTATTCTGGATAGGTTTGCTAGTGGACTGTCTCAGTGTACCTTTTAAATGGCATCAATCATCAGCATTTTCTGCTATGTTTGCAAAACTCTGTGTCAAATTTAGGACCTCAGAACACAGCCAATGCTAAAAATTAACTCTGCCATGTTGACTAATCTATGAGATGGATTATTAGAGAATCTTCCAGCAAATTCTGAGTGGTGATTTAGTGCTACACAATGTAATTCATCTTTATATACCTGATCTAAGTGTCTCTGTTTTTTGTTTTTTTTTTTGGTTATTTCAAGGGAGAGTGTTAAAAGAAAAGAGCTAGACTCTTCTCAGTAGTATTGCTCACAGCTGAGCAATACAAGCAATGTCTGAAACTGATTTGATGGAAGTTCCACCTGAAAATGAGATGAACTTCTTCACTGTGTAGATGACCATGCACTGGAACAGGTCGCCCAGAGAGGCTGTGGATTCTCCTTCACTGGAGATATGCAAAAACCGTCTGGACAACATCCTGAGTAGCACACCCTAGGGTGACCCTTCTTGAGCAGGGAGGCTGGGCCAGATGATCCACTGTTGTCCCTTCCAAGCTGACCCATTTTATGATTTATCCTGACTTGAAGGTGATTTCTTCTGTCACCAGAAGGTGATAGTTCACTTTAGTAAGAGAGCTATGGACAAGGAAGATGCTGAGCTAATGGAATCAAAATGGTGTTGTTATGCCTCAACTTTCCCCTAACCCGTGCAGCATATCTCCCTTCCTGGATCACAAAAATGAGAGCTGTCTCTAAGAGCTTGTGTTGATGTCTACCAAGTTAACTCTAGCTGACAGTAATTTGGGCTGGAAGATGAGAAGGGTTTTCCATATAACTGGTCTGTATAAAGATCAAGACAAAAGTGTAATGGTGTGTGGGTTGCTAGTCACTACAGAGAAGGTGCTGACAATGTCTTTCTCTTTTCTTTGGATAATAAAGGATGTGCTGGCAAAGTCAGTCATTTTCAGTTCTCCTTGCTCTGTAGGTGGTAAGAGATGCAAGCAGTGCAAGACTGCAGAATAATGCTATTGGTCTCTCGGTCTGGCTCTCAGCTTTGAGCTGCACTTGCAGTTCATTCTCGACTTCAGAGATGGTATCAGGGCAGCTATAACTAAAATATCTTTAAAAAACTCTGAAAACTTGCATTTTGTTAGCTACCCACAGCACTTGTGCCTTGGCCAGGTTGACCATTCTGACTCTTAAACAGATGTTGTTGGCAACTTAGATGAGTAGCATGGTAAAATTTCCCCTTGCTCACATTGGAATACCTATGGGCAACTAAAAGAAAGAAACAGCCAACCAAAGGGTTTGCTTGCCTAAGCCTTCATGCTTTCTCATCTCCCTCTAAACACATCTGCCTTATGTCTTATTCTAGCAATGGAATCTTGTAATCTTCATTTTTTGTGTGCTTATTTAACCTCTCATTCCCTCTTCCCCTCTAACCCTCTGTGTTGTTTTAACTGTCTAAACCAGAGGAAAGCAAATCCAACAACAGCAACAGAGGAATAGGTTTCTGCCAGTTGCTGCCATGAATTCTGTTGAGTTGAACTGACTGGCTTTCTGTAAGTGGGCATAAACAGTGAAAGGTAACAAAAATAAAGTTTGTTCTTTGAAAATGGAGAGAGAGGAAGTGAAAGTGGAATGCAGCCAAAGTGATGGGCTTTAAAAAGAGTCTTTTCAGCAGTGCTGTGAATAGATAAGTGTGGGAGAAGATTCATTTGTCAAGGGCAGAGAAAAGATGCCAAAGTCATCGGGTTAAGGGGAGATGAAAGCTGGAAGAGAGTGTGTCTCAGAGAAGCCTTTTAGTTATTCTTCAAAAATTGAGTATAGCAGGACTGAAGAACACATGAAGAGGCTTGAAGGAATATGTCAATGTTGAATGATGGTACCTGTAACACTTGAGAAAAGAAGTGCTGACCTGAGATCAAGTGTGGAGTGAAAGAGTAAAAGGGTGGTTTGTAACTTGTGCTGCTCTTCTCTAAGATTGTCAGAAAGGCAGGCTGAGGTTCAGTTTACACAGAAAGAGACCACTTTAGGTCAGGGGTACGATGGAGTCAACCCCACAGGAAAAGGGTTTGCAAATGAATTTGTAGATGAGAACACCCAGAGATGAGATGCAAACAAAGAGACCTGGAGTCTGTCTTTTTTCCTTCAAAGTGTATACAAGGAGGGGACAGAACCTCACCATGCTTGTGGGTGATGTTGATTTGCACTTGAGCTTAAACCAGCCATTCTCAATTTTCAGTACCTGTTGCTTCTTTTTTATTAACAAATTGTGGTGTGAGCAAAACATATCTGTTTTTCCACTGTGTCATACTGTTTTGGGGTGGGTTGTGATACGACAAAAAATGAGGGAGGAAACTTTTGGTCACACTTTGAGGCTGTTTTATTACAAATTGCTTATATTCCTCTGAAGGATGGAAACTAAAGTGTCTGGTACTAAAGTGTTTCATTTCAAAATCAGCAAAATTTTAATTATGCTTATTGCATCATTCATTGCATCCAGATTATGTGCTGGCTATTAAGTATTGATTTTTATATTGCATTAAAAAACTTCATGCTTTTCTTGGGTTTTGATCTCTATAAAGTATTTTCTTCTGAATGTATTATTCTGCATTATGTTCTGTATTACAACCTTTAAATGGTAACTTGATAGTGCAGAGCCAATTATGAGCTATCTTTATCTTTAAGTTATAATAGAGAAAAATTAAGAAACAGAGAAGAATACTGCTTTTGTGGAGAGGTCAGTGTTTTTATTTTAATTTTTAATTTTTAAAAAATTTATTTGTGGTGACAAGTGATGCAAGCATTAGAATACACATTGTCCACTGAAACAGTTCACATTTTTTCTTCTGGCTTTAATAAACCAAAACAAACCTCAAATGTGAATCTTTTCAAATATTTTCTCATTCTATGAGGTTTTCATTCTCAGATGAGATATAGTAGGAATTTTAAAAAGTTTTAGCAGCTTATCCTGCTGCAACATTTCTTTCCTTTCCCTAGAAAATTGCATGCTGGTTTAGGTAATGGCATACCAAAAAATGAATGCTTTCTCATATACACCTTTGTGAATATGCTACCAAAGGCTAACTGAAAAGATATTGTCAAAACATGGGCACGTATACTTGTACAAGTTCTAGTTGAATATGTAAATGCCTTGTCTAATTTGGAAAAAGAGAAGTTAGTCTAATAACAAAGTGTGAAATTTCTTTTCCTTTTTTTCCTTTCAAATGTTCAAATTTATATTTTAAATCAGTTCAATGGCAAGTAGTGATTTGGCTACAGGATATAAAGGAAAAAAGTGAGTTGTTTGCATCATGTATGTTTCTCTGAGTGTGTTGAAATCTGAGCTTTGCAGTCAGATTACTCTCTCCCAATGTAATCTACCTAAAATATTTTCCTCACAATTAGGAAGTATTTTGATAGATCTTACTTTGATGAACAACACAGTAACAACTAATACAAAGAATAGTGTGTGAAATGAATCATCCATTTGACATTCATTAGATTTTGTAGGGCACCTGTAAAGTGAGGCTCAGATTTGTAAGTCTGAGGAGGAAAGGTAGAAGACAGAAGATAAAAGACAAATCTCTACTTGTTTGTGTTTGCTGTTCTTGGCTTGTTTATTATGAAAAGTTTACATATAGGTCTGTTTTTTATCTTAGATTTTCTGTGATACTTTAGTCCAACTTTAAGCATAACATAGCAGAAGGCAATGTTATACTTGTCTTTGTGTTTGAATAAAAGGTGTTAGAGCCAGTGAGGAAGTGTAGAGCTTCAATTTGATACCAGGGAAAGCATAAGAAAAGTTCAAGATAAGACATCATTTTAATAGGAGATCTTTTTTCTTTGGGGTTTGTTTTGTTTTGTTTTTGTTGTTTTTTCTTTTAACTGTGTGGGTTACTGTGCACTGGCACAGGTTGTTCAGGGAAATTGTGGAATATCTATTCTTGAGGATATTATCTAGACATGGTCTTAGGCAACTGCCTCTAGATGGCTCTGCTTGAGTAGAGGGGATGGAGCAGATGGCCTGCAGTATTCTCTTCCACACTCAACTGTTCTCTGATTTTGTAGATTGGGGCCCATTATATCTTGAATTTGTTATTTGTTGGTCTGTACCTCATTGGATTTTTCACTAAATTTGGAAGCTTGGCTGTTTCTCGTGGATATAGAAACCTTCACTGCTTTCAAAAAACATTTACACTGTTTTTGTTTCTAACCTTCCTTTCATATTGCTGGATTCCATGAAATGATATGTCTCATATTAAAGTACCTACCACTTTTCTTACTACAAAATAAGAAACTAGAGCAGTATCTGCACTTCTGATACAAAAGGATTTGGCTTTTAGTTTGGCAGTGCCTGTATGTGTGAAGGTATATTTTTAAACTCAGTATTGCTCATTGACCCTCCTATTCATGTGCCCAACTTTTGTGATTCACTGCTAGCTTAATTCTTTATGTACCTTGATGTTGTTTCTCAACAGATCTCTCCTGAGAGGGTCTCATCATCCTCTCGAGACTGGATTTATACAATGACTGAACTCTTCCATCATCTCTCTACCTTCTTGGACTTACCTCCTTCTGAGACTTCAGAAATGATCTTTTGTAACAGCTTCTGTAATTTTCAACATTAGAGCTCTTCCATTTCCTTGCATTTAATTTGATCTTCCTTTATACATGACCATTTAATTAATATTTTATACACAGTCTTTTGCTCACCTCCCCTTAGGAAGTCCTCAGCTTTTATGTTGTCCACATTAATTTTGAGCTCCATACCTGTCTATTCCTTGAGCTCCTTTTAAACTTCAGTCCATATAACTTATGTACTCTTCTCTCATTTACTCATTCGTCTGGCTTCTGCACTGATGCTGTGGTAGTTTGTGTTTGTTGTTCTCAAAGAGGAGGCTATTTTTTTTGTTGAATAGTAGCTCCTATTGTCTAGCTGTAAGCTTTTGTTCTTGTCTGTTGAATGAAGTTTTAATAACAGGTAGCAAAAGAGATGGGTTCTATAACAAACTAAATAACTTGCATTGTCCTGTCACATTATTTTATGTTTAAACTGTCGAAGTTGTAATAGAGATGCTAAAAAGGAAATGGAGAGGGAGCTGGGGGTCCTGGCTGGCAGAAGGCTGAACATGAGCCAGCAGTGCCCTGACAGCCAGGAGGGTCCCCATGTCCTGAGGTGCATCAGGCACAGCATCACCAGCCAGGCAAGGGAGGGGATTGTCCCACTCTGCTCTGAGCTGAGGCGGCCTCACCTCCAGTGCTGGGGGCAGGTCTGGGTGCCACAATGTAAAAAGGACATTAAACTGTTAGAGAGTGCCCAAAGGAGGGCAGCAAAGAAGGTGAAAGGCCTTGAGGGGAAGCTGTACAGGGAGTGGCTGAGGTCACTTCGTCTGTTCAGCCTGGAGAAGGAGAGACTGATTGAAGACTTCACTGTGGTCTTCAATATCCTCATGAGGGGAAGAGAAGGGACACTGATCTCTTCTCTGTGGTGGCCGGTGCCACAACCTAAGGGAACGGCCTGAAGTTGTGTCAGGGGAGATTTGGGTTGGAAATTAGAAAAAGGTTCTTCACCCAGAGGGTGGTTGGGCACTGGAACAGGCTCTCCAGGAAAGTGGTCACAGCACCAAGCCTGACAGAGTTCAGGAAATGTTCGGACAATGTTCTCGGTCACATGGTGTAATTCTTGGGGACAGTGCCATGCAGGGCCTGGGGTTGGGTTGNGAGACTGATTGAAGACTTCACTGTGGTCTTCAATATCCTCATGAGGGGAAGAGAAGGGACACTGATCTCTTCTCTGTGGTGGCCGGTGCCACAACCTAAGGGAACGGCCTGAAGTTGTGTCAGGGGAGATTTGGGTTGGAAATTAGAAAAAGGTTCTTCACCCAGAGGGTGGTTGGGCACTGGAACAGGCTCTCCAGGAAAGTGGTCACAGCACCAAGCCTGACAGAGTTCAGGAAATGTTCGGACAATGTTCTCGGTCACATGGTGTAATTCTTGGGGACAGTGCCATGCAGGGCCTGGGGTTGGGTTGGATGATCCTGATGCGTCCCTTCCAACTCAGGTTATTCGTTGATGTGTAGTTGTTAGGCCTGTTTCTGTGGTTGAGTTGGCGCCATGATTAGTAGAGATAGAGACAGAATTTGAGCTGTGAACTTATTTCTTCCAAGTTCTTGTTTCAGCTTTTTTTTTTTTTATTTTTCCCTTGGAGAGTAAGTTACAAAATAACCAAACACTCAATGTAGAAAATTTTGTGATTTAATGTACTGTTTCTAGGGTTGTCTTCATTTAACACTCCTCCTGAGTTTAATCTTGTTCTTACCCATTGCCTTTTGACAGCATATTGTGAGAATGTTTAGGAGAAATGCCAGAGACTGTGATATCTACATTACACTTTCTATAGATAAGCACTAGCAGTGTCTTGGTAAAGGTGCTGTTTTCAGAAGTAGCATTGTAAGACCACATATCCATTTAAAAAAATCAAACTGAATAGTTTATTTTTGGAACTCTCAATTGTGTTCTTGAAGTCACAGAATTTGTTTGCTGGCATTTTACTATTGGTAAAGTTATGAAAATATTTATTAATTTCAAGAACATGATTCACCCCTCAAAACTCCATGTTTTTATATTCAAATGGTATAACTTCTTGTCACCAGTGCAATTGGTCAGAATTTTGCTCAGTATACTGCAGGAATACTGAAGCATGCAGACTATGAGCTGAAATATGAAATAGTTTTGCCATTCTGTGAATGCTTTAACTTATATATTGATGAAAAACATATATAATATGTCATTTCATGAAACTGGTAATTCTTCTCATGGTTTCAGAAATATCTTGTGAACTAAAATGGAAATTGTCTTGGTAACTTCAGTTATATAAAGTGATCTGCATATGTAGGGTTGTTTGCTCTTCTCTGCCTTGCCCATATCAAGGAAGGATGTAAAAGACATTAAGCAATTATGACTTTTCATAACTACCTGTTGTCACTTCTCCAGTAAAGAGCAGAAGAACTCCTTTTCCCTGCAGAACAAGAGGAAATTTAAAGACACTTTTATTTATTTATGTTTCGCTTAGTTTGGAAACTGAAAGATAGCATAATAGAGACTGCTCTTTTCTCCCCTTGGTCTCTTTCCTTTTTCCATCCTGTTCACTGCTGGTAAAGCATGGAAAAGATTCCTTTTGGCAGTGAATGTGAAGCTTTTCGAAATCAGAGATGTACAAGCCTTTTCCAGGCTGGGTATAGAGAGTGAAAGAGGCTAATTTAATAGAAGAAATCTAACAAACGGCATGGTCAGGTAGACCACATCTAATTGTGAATCTTCATGCTCTTCCAATATTTGAGGTTAGGATAAATGCTGGCATTAATAGTGATATCTTACCCTGGAGAGTACAGGAAAGGATGTCCACCTCAGACTTCATACATTCTTCATAACTTGCACCTAATAATTATCCAGTTCCTATATTTCCATTCCAAAATTAGCTGTAATTAAATTAGCTATTTATTAATAAGGAATATGGAAGACAAAATGGAAAGGAATATGCATAAATCAGACTTGATTGTGAGCTGTTTAGCATTTTCTCCCCTACTTTTCTCCTTGATTATGGCACAATTTAATGACTTTCAGAGGGTGGGATTGGTTTTAATTTCACAGCGATTTATAGTAAGTTCTGATACAGGAGAGGTTTGTCCACTTCCTTGTTAGAAAAATTTATATTTGTAGAGATGCTTAGATTATTTGACTGTTATAACAACACCAACAGAAGCCTTACAACTAAAATATAATTATGCTAATTTAGGAATAAGTTACCTTATTTCCTATTTTGCTGTTGGTGTTTACATTCTTGAGACTTGGAGTTCCATGCTGAAGTTTCTAAGCTAAGAGGGTGATTAAAACTGATATTAAGAACAAGTCTAGGAAAATTAAAAAAAAAAACCAAAAAACCACAAGACATTTGCAGGTAGTTGAGTTTAGTTGGTTTTTATTGCTATTACCTGAAATCAGTTGTTTTGTGTAATGAATTTCAGTACTGCAAAATAAGGTACCTCTCTAAGGAAGATAAGTATTCTTAGTATTTAGTATGACTTTCCCCTGTAGTGGAGAATCTGTAGTTCTCCTTAAGTGCAGCTCTTTTCATGGTTATTTTTTTAACACTAAACAGTATCTCTGTTCTTCTGCCTTTTTAGATGCCATAGGTTAATTAAGGGTGTTTTAGTGTTACATTTCAGTAGGTAGTACTTAACATAAGCATTTCAACATAAGTCATTAAAATTTATTCTCAAACTGCATTGACATCAATTCTTAGGGTAGTCTTAACAGGTGTCTGAATGCTCTGCAGTCAAGGTGTTTTAAAATGCTCATAACAAAAATAGTGTAGTGCCTTTAGAAGATGAAAACATCCTGTACTTCAAGGTGTGCTGTAATATAAACAGGTAAATTAATGTGGTAGGTGGGTGATTTTTAAAGGCAGCACTTGTACCTGGATGTATATGACTGAAATGACACCTGCTATGACACCTTTATCTTCAACCTTTGAATTCACCATGCAACGTGAGAAAAAAAATAAAAAATAAAAAATCACAGGACTTTTACCCGACATCACAGATCAACATAATTTTGTACTGGGTTCTTGCCATGCAGCTATCTACCTTGATAGATTTACGGCTATTCATTATGCCTTCACAGCAGGTGGTGGAGAAAAATAAAAGCATGCTCTTGAATCAAAGGATCAGATAGTAATTTGAGCTGAATGAGAAAAGAGTGTTTCATCCCTGATGTGACAGCTTCATACATGGAAGTCCCAAAAGAAACCATTGGTAATTGAGCCCTGTGTACAGGAGAAACTGTGCTGACAGAACTTGCTTGTGTGCCTCTAGTACAACTCTTCTCTTGTGCTCTTGGTTTGTTTCTTTTTTTCCCCTCCCATATTGGTGATCTGTCTGTTTCTAGTGGATGAGTTTCCAGGCTTACAACCAGCTCCTTAAAATGGAGGAGCATGAACTTTAAGATACTACCAGTGTGTTTTGCATTTTGCATAGTACCAGAACTGGTCAGATGCAAAAACACTTCCAGAACTAAACTGCAAAGTTGGATGCTTTCAACTGTCTTTCTACGCTTACCATTCTGAGGCTGAAAAAAATCCTTTGCCATGTTGATAGCTTATAGAACTAAGTAATGAAGAGCACTTATTAAATCTAAATATTAAAACAGGCATACAGACTTTTTGCATGCTATTAGCAAATAGTATCTTTTATCTAGAAGTCAGTAGATCTCCAGTGCACCATCCCTATAATGCTATCCATAATAAATGTTATGAGTATCTTAAATTTAATTTGATGTTGTTGTGCAACTGAATGTTTCTATTCTAAATAGTAGAAGTGACATAATCTCTAGGGAGTCCAGTGAGAACTTTGAAATTGTTAGATAAAGATCAGTTATTCAAATTCAGAATCAGTTTTCCTTTTTGTCCTGCGCTGATGAGCTGGAAGTCCACAGTAAAGTCATAATGGGTATCCATTTATCAGTGGCAGTTATTGATACATGTTGCTTCTAGTCTTAAGCTTATTTATATTTTAACCTGGTGGAGAAAAGATCTGTTTAGCTCTTCTTTCCTGGGTTGTTATAAAAGGAGGTAGGATAAATCAAAATCACAGGGCAATGTCAGTACCAAGTGTTGCTGTTAAGGAATTATCATTATAATTTTAAAAATACGTAATTTACCTTTAAATGTAAATAAATAAATAATTCAAAATAACTTTTTGTAGGTGTTTTGGGTATGTGTGGCAAAGTTTTGGTGGCTGGGGGTTATAGGGATGGCTTCTGTGAAGAACTGCCAGAAGTTTCCCCTGTGCCTGATAGAGCCAATGCCAGGCTCCAAGAAAGACCCTGGCTGAGCCTGTCAGAGACAGTGATAGTGCCTCTGGGATAACAGATTTAAGGGGAAAAATTTTCTGTATGAGAAAAGATTTGGTATTATTTTTCATTGCACTGCTCCGATTTGACTGGTAATAAATTGAGTGTGGTTTGCCCATGATGGTAATTGGTGAGTGACCCAAAGGTCTTTCAAAATATTTTTCCCCTGAGGAGGGGATTGATAGAGCAGCTTTGGTGGTCACATGGTGTCCAGACAGGGTCAATCCCCACAATAGATGATGTTTAAATCTTGACTATATGATCTTTATTAAATCTTCATAAATTTTGGTTAATTTTGGAGCTTTTATGATTAATTTTTAGATTAAATTTAGGTTAATCTTGATGACCTTGTTATTAAGCAGAGATTTAATTTATTTTCTGAGAGTTCAGTGTGGGAAATTAATCTTTCTTTTTATAATGAACTTTTAAGATTCTTTATCTTTCATAAATGAAAATGGACATGTAGGCAGGAAATTTTTTGAGGCTAGTATCATTTATCACTTATCTTTTAGAAGGATGTTGAAGGGGAGTGTGTGAGTTCTCGGTCTGTTTAAGCTGAAGTTGATAACCTAGTCAAGCTTATGAGAAAAGATAATGGATACAGTGAATTGTTGTTTTGCTTGGTTTCCATGAAATGTAACTGTTTCCGAAATACTTCACAAGCAACTAACAAATTTGATTTATCCAAAATACACAATTAGCAGTTTGAGAAAATAATCATAGACACTTTAAATTCTGTCTTTTTAGTTTTCTATTCCAGCTGCTGGTGGGGTGTTTGTTTCTGATGGACTCCCTACTTTTTTCTTTTTGTCTTTGATTGTTGAGGGTGACTTGATGGCTGCTGCTGCCACTGCAGGTGTGGCAGTTCATGGCTCTGATAGATCCTGTCCCATCCAGCTCTTCTGGGCCGTGTCCTGAGAGGAGATGGTACTGACTGCCTTGAACCTCAGTCCGTTGTCCCTCATCAGGTTGCTGAGATCAGACCAGGGTGGTTTATTCCTCCTGATCAATGCTGCTGCTGCCATTTTTTTCAGAAGCATGATAATAGAAACCTAAAGTAAATGTGGATTTAGGTACTGCAAGATCCAAAACTCTTTTGAATGAACTCTTTTAAACAATTTGAATGTCAGCGCTGAGCTTCCAGCTCAGAGATTGAGTAGAGGTGTACAAATCACTGTGGCAGGATGGGTGTATAGGTAGGTATGGACAAATTCCAGTGGTGAGGTAGTATTGAAGAAAAATTTTAAGTTATACATCAGCAGTAGCTAAAGGAATGTGGTGGTCGTAGGTAACAGGACAGTGGTTGATAATGAAGTCCTGTTTTATTGAGTTTTGGCAGAAATTACAGATGGCTTAGTAGGAGATTTCTGACGTCATTTGCAGCGTATTAGCAGACTGTTGCCAAAATGTTAGGTAACAAATATTAATGGGTACTTGAGTTCAGCTGCTGAACTTCATTGGAAGGTAGTGAATGTTTATCAAGCTGATCCACTATCTTCCCTGAGTAATGCTGTTACATTATTGTGGACAGTTGCCCAGTAGCTGGATTAAGGTGCTAATAAGTCCTGACCCCTACTGTGTACTTTTGTCAGATGTGGTTTTCCGTTTGTGTGGTTTAAGATTTGATTTAAAATGTAGACAGCTTTGAACAAATGGCTGGGAAAAAAATACATCACTGCAGGTTTCATCCAACCACCACCTCTTCTCCTTGTGTTTTCCACACAGCATGTTGCACTAGGTTTGTCTCTTACTGCCTGGAGTTATCGAAATAGCATGCAGGCAATGACTTTTAAAACAGAGGAGACGTCTGAATTTGCTCATGTTTTAAGTCTTAAGGAGTAATCTGCAGGGGGTTTGAAATGCTTGGCCTGTCTTGTGTTGTACTAGATAAAACACTACAGCATTGGTTCTTTACTTGCCTTGAAATGTATTGTGATGTTGGTAAGAGGTAAAGTGGCAGTGTGCTCCATGAGAGGAAACCATTGGTTCAAGCAGTTGTTACAGGGTTGACTTTGTAGTGGGTTGATAATCTGTCCTGATAAACTTTACTCATGTGCACATGATAAATGCACACTTGCTTGTTCTGTGGATGCAGCCATGATGTGCGCACAAGGAGGTTGGGATTGCTTGCTGTGTATGAACAGGCGCGTTGTTATTGCTAATCAGAACTCTGATAACTAAAATTAATAGCGGGTACAAAGACAAGCAATTAAGGACATTCATCTTCCAAATGAGTCTAAAAGATTCATTGGTAGTTTAAATTTATATACTGAGGGCACTTAAACCATTAAAAAGGGTAATGGGTGCCCTGCAGGCATGTGCTTCAAAGCCATATGTCATTTTGGTGCTGGGACAGCAGAATGATAACTTCCCTTTAAGGAAAACTGCTATTCATTTATCAGTAAAATGTTGAGGGAAATGTACATTTCTTTGCTGTAGAGTGATCATAGAAGAGTAATGTAAGTTAAATCAAAATGCAAGATTTATGTTCTAAGTCTTTTTGGCTTTATCATAATAGATGTTAATTAGAAAAGTCTCTCACTGGTAACAGAGGGCAGTGGAGTTGGGACATTGAAAAGTGTAAATATTTCTCTGACACACAAATATTTCTCTCATGCCTTGCAGTCTTTGACAGTGACACTGATGTAGTAATGAACTCAGTACAGGGAATAAAATGTTGTGGTGTTTTTGTTGCTGCTGTTGATGCTCTGCTTATGTTGTCACAGGGTGATATTTGAGCAAGTGTTGTTAATACAGAGACATATATGAAGTTTTAAGGGTTTATGATACAAGGATTTAGCACAAATTTTGCTTCAGTGTAGAATTTTCTTTCTGTCCTGGTGTTGTCCTTGCCAGCCCAAATATTGGTTAACATTTAATTCTGGGAGTGCCTGGATGTGTATCTGGCACATATATATCTATCAGTCAATGGGTTTTGGTGATGTAGGATTATCTAAAATTTAATTTCGTCATTCATTCAAAATGACAAATACTTTTACAGATTTGTGGGAACTATTTGAGTTACCCCTAATTGAAGATGAAACATGATCTCTTGGTGTGGGACACAGTGTAGATTTGCTTATGGAATTTAGTAAAAGGAACTTTCTCTTCCCTCTGTTTGTGCAAACTTTCTATCTGTTATGTGATACTTGAATATGCTGGTTTAGGTGGATTAAAAACATCTTCATTCTCAATTTGGTGACATATATGCACATTCTTCCTTTCCTTTTTCTCTGACCTTTGAGTTCCACACCACGTATGTCTTGTACAGAGGGCAGGAATGAGCACAAGCTGTAGCTCAATCTCCCCTTTTCCATCTCCAGCCCATTCACCTCCTGAGTGCGGTGTGGGCTGGTGAGACCCTGGCAGGCCTGGAAGGGTGTTGGCTGTTTGTGCTGTGGTGGTGACTCATCATAGGGCAACACTGGAATCTATTGTAATAAGGGGCTTTTGTTTGTTCTCGAAGTACTTGTCCCATATTTTGTATTTAAAAAGAGAGACAATGAAGTCAACACAAATACCCCTGTTATTCTAGAAATGTCTTATCAAAAGGAACTTTTGTTGTGATGAGCATTGTTATTTGGAGTGATGTGCCCGAATTACTGAGGACAGGGAGAAGAGGATGCAAGAAATATCTCCCCTGACTTTCAAAAATTGTCTGTAGTCTGTCTAATTCTTGGGTTCTTATATAACTTTTCTGGATTAAAAAATACCACCTAAATAATGTTGAATGCATTGTGTTTTCTCTTTCACTCTCTCCTGCTATTGCCTTTTGTTTTTGAGTAGGAGGAGCAAACTCCTGTAGGGCTATGTGCCATGCATAGCGATAACAGCTGCCGCAGAATTGTGTGCATGACATCTGTATTTTCTTGCCTTCATGCTCTGATTTTTCTTTGACCAGGCTCTTTTCATTCTTTTGTCTCTTCCTTCTCAAACCTTGATCTTTTTCTGTGATTGTCATGTTTTCTTCTCTCTTTTCCCAGCCTACTTAATGGCCTTGAGTTAAGAACGGAAAAAAAACTTACTAAATGAGACAGGGCAGACATTACTGTGCTACATGGGAATTCATTTTTTTTTTCCTCCCATCATTTACATTCCTTCCATTCTTCTTTCTGTCACTTCTCACAACTTTCATTGTAAGGTTTTCATATCTATTGTTTGTATGACCCTGAAAAAATGCCTTGCTATGTTATGCTAGACTGATTTGGTAAATCAAGATTACCCAATTCATTCTGCAGCAATTATTTAATTCCTAAGTAATTTTAATTACTTTTTCTGACTGTTTTGGGCACAGTATTTATCCTTGTTGTCAGTGTTTGGACTGCTTATATTTTCAATGCATCAGAGTTTTTGATTTTCATCTTTGATCTTTGAGCTTGGTCTATTATTTTCAGTTTCCCCTGTGGTTTAGATAGCATTGTGACTTTTTGTCACATAGACACTGAGATAGGTTTCACTTGAATTGGTGACTTCAGGCTATGATTTGCTCTGACAGAAGGTGCTCTTGGAGGAAATTGGTTGTGTGGAGTAGTGATGTTTTTACCAAAGAGAGGGGAACACTGATGGGTGAGTTGTTTGCAGGTTTTAACTTTGTAAATGCAAGCCTGTAAACGGTGGTACAAGTCTGTGTGGGCACTGCAGCTGTGGTGGGCCCCAGAGAAATACCTCTGCTTGACTCTTGGAAGATGTCTTAAATAAATTTCTTTAAATAAACTAATAACAAGTTTCTTCTCTAGGAGGATGCACATTTGATGATGGTCCTGGGCCCTGTGACTACCACCAAGACCTGTACGATGATTTCGACTGGGTGCATGTCAGCGCTCAAGAGCCTCACTATTTGCCACCTGAAATGCCTCAAGGTGAGAAACCTCACAGATACTGGAGAATAAAAGTTTCTTTATAAACTTGGAGCCTCACTGAATATGGCCTCAAGGTCATGGTCTGAGATCCCCACTTTAACCTTGATAATGGAGGTAATAAAAAGGAACAAAAATAATAAATGTAACAATCTTGGTAATTGAGAAGCCTTCTTAGACAAAATACCCCTTTAAATCTGGGGTGAGGCATAGGGAAGGAAGAAAGGAAGCCATAGTTTCCTCTTTATCCTGTGTGGAATTCCTGTTGACTTGAAGTCAAATTCTGTGTTTTATAGGACAGCCAATGTATTGATTCAATTATTCAGGTAGGCACTAGAAGAAATGGTGAAAAAAGGGATACATGCAAAAACTCCATACACTGATTCTTCTTTCCCCTCCCCCCCACCTCCTATCATCTGAAGGTAATCAGAAAAGCTTTGATTTATGGAAATATTGCTGTTGTTAATTACTATTTAGGACAGGTAATGAATAACTGAAGAGGCATAGCCTACATGACCTTGCCTGCTCACCTTTGATGAACAACTTAATCGGTGCTTCCCAGACAGCATGATATGCTGAGAGAATGAAAGCATTTGAAATTCAGCTACATTTTCCAATTAATAATACATTAAGTAATTAATCATGCAGAGGAGGAAAAAAGGTCATGGCTATTTTATTTGTATCTAAAAGGTTTTGTGAAGTGAGGTATGTGTGGAGAAGGAGTGGGAACTGTTGTCACACAGAAGTAAGCTCACCTCTACACCATTCCTTCCACTGTTTTTTGTATATGGTTGTGAATCATTAATGGTGGTTGAGCTATATGATCTTACTTCTTAACTGCTACTAAGCTGGGTTCCCCCTGCTTTGGAGTCACTGATATGAGCAGGTGTTGCCATGCTCAATAACTTGCAAAATAGGTTAATTAAGAAAGACCCACACTTTATTTAATGGACTTCTTGGTGCTTCAGTTTTGCACAAGGAAGAATAAATTTAAAGCCTGAAACCTCAACATTTGTGATGGTCTTATATTAAAAAAAAATCAAAACAGTATCTCCCCTATTAAGGCCAAAATTGGTTACTATTCAGCTTGCATTTTTCAGAATGTACGTGTATTTTATAAAGGTTAGATGTATCTTAATTGTGATGGCAACACCATTTTGGGAAAAATTTGGTGTTCTCAGACCTTTGGCACACCTTATATAGGAAGAAGAACAATTAGATGAATTGTAATTTGAATGAATGTAAATGACAAGATAACTTCTTGCTTATCCCAAATAACATACCTGTCATGCTTAGGCGGTTTTCAGAGCTAAATGACAGTGCTCTCTAGCATGTGATTTCTGTTCAGTTCTGCTATAGACTTGTTTTTCTCTGAGCATAGCACATGGATCTTTTCAGGGGAAGTTGTTTTTTTTTTGCATCTGTATGCGGAATTGCAGCTGCTCAATAAAATCTATCATCATAAAGAAATTTTTCAGAGATAGTCCAAAAGAGATACAGAAGAAGGTCTGGTTATTATTTTTTTCTTCTCTTGGTTAGAATGTTTGACTTCTTGTATCAAGCTTGATGTTTGGTGGCTGAGATGTGGACTAAAACTAAGTCTCAAATCTGTTCTGATCTCATGAGCTTCCTTCCCCTTAAAGAAGTTCAGATTCTGAAGGTGCATGCCATACCTAAATATTCAAGTTCATTTGTATTTGAAATAGCATGATTTTAAATTAAGTCTAAAAGGGTAACATGGTTCTAGAAGGAGCGCTGAATTCTTCTGGTGGATCTGCAGGAAATGGAACAGCAAGACTTTCAGGCAAAAGCAGAAGGGAAATAAATGTGTGAAGTCATCTGCTGTGCAGGGTTTTAACATTGATGACCTTGATTACTGTTGAAACTGTAGGTATGAAAGCATTCTACTGCTCATGAAGAAGTTACCCAAGTAGAATAAGATGTGGTAATGCAAGTATAGATCAAATTAAACTACTGCAGTTTTCGCGTTGAAAGATGCTGTGTTGTATAACCTGTGGAAGAAGCTAGGAATCTCTTAGGGACCACTTTTTCCTGTTCTGTCGGTGATAGACAGCAGAGAAGGGAATGAGTACTCAGAAAAACTAAGCAGCAAAGAAAATGAACTCCTAGAGTAGGGGCTGTTTTCTTTTCATCTGTTCTTTTCAGGGTCTATAATCCTTCAGCTAGGCATAAACCTCCGTTTGACTTCTCCCCTACATGGACATGTTTTTGTAGTGTTTGGGGCCCTTGTCTTTTACATCTCTTTGGAATACAATAAAATGGGGGCTCCAGATATAGGTTTGTCTCAGGAGGAGCAGTTTTACCACTGCGATAACAAAATAATATCCTTACAGTGAGTATGCAGCTTCCAGGGCTCTAACTTCACCACATTCATAGAGAATCATTGCAGTTGTAGAGGATTATACTCAATTTTCAAATGGCAATTTTCTGTCTCCAGTACTTTCTGAAAGACTTGTTAAAAAGACCCCCAAACAACAAAACTCCCCAAAACAAAGAGTGCAAGAGAGAATAAGACATGTAAAAAAAATAGTAAAAGGGAAAAAAACCCTGATAATTGCTAATGTTATGGCAAGTGCTAAATAGACAAGTGCCATTGTTTTACTTTTGATTCAAGGGGGGGTGGTAGTTTAAATCAATGATGTGCTTTGGAGAGTGATGATGAGTCATGGGAAATTTCAGACCTAATGGCACGTGCTTCAGAGTGCTATGAAAATATGAAAACTTCTCCTAATGGAAAACATTATACCAGTGTAGCAATAGTAAATGCTATTGGTAAAGCAAGTGTAATTACCTCTGAGTAATTAATGCAACTTTAGATTTTTTTTTTTTTTTTCTTAGACTGACCTATATTGTATTTCTCAAGCTGTGAGCAGAAGCAAAAGCCACTTATCTTCTGTTACAGGAAAAATAAATGCAGTACATAATGATTGATTTCAAAATAAAGTGAATGCCTAAAGCAGGTGCTGGAGTACAGCTTTAAATACCAACTTGTAAATTGTCCAAACTGCAGCCTACATGATAAAATCTTTGGATTGTTTATTAATACCTGGGAAAACACCTGATTTCCAATATTAGCTTTCTGAGAGCACATGAAAGCGACTGTGCTAGATCAAGCTAAAGATCTGCTGATTTTGACTGTAGCCATTAGCAGTTGCCCAGGCAAGAAGCTGTGACAAAAAACGTGTTGATCTGTGCCCTGACTGCTCTCCTACTTTCCAGCTGTTCGGCATTTAGGAATGCTCTCAACTAGAGACAGTCTTTATTAGTAATATTCTCAAGGAGTCTATGGTTTTGCCCTGTCAGTCTTGTCTTGCTGTGTGTGGACTCCTTGAAGGCTTCTAGTATCTTCTATGGGCTTGTCGTGGTTTCAGTCTGAAGCCAGACAGAAAATATTAATTTGGGTTGCCAATTTAAAATTCTGTAATCAAGAGCAAAGCAGGTTTAAACTTGAAAAGAACTGATTTTATTAACTTACATAAAAAGAGGGGGAAAAAAAACCAACAAGAAGAATTGGAATGAAACTTTCAAAAACATACTTCTTTTCTCCCCACCAACTACCCACCCCGTAGACACATGAAAAGTTAAAAAAAAAGGAAATATGGAATACTCAGGTAGTCCTATTTTCAGAAACAATCATTTCTCAATTTGCTAAAGAAGAAGCAGAGTCTTTTCTTGAATGCCATAGAAGTTTACAAGATATTAATTCTCTTGCTTT
>WAAG01064987.1:0-16574 GCA_013390105.1 Tichodroma muraria | reverse complement strand
AATGTTCAAGTTCTCTTCCCATCCTAAATCTTTCAGGATGCTCTTAACTCAGGGGAAGGCATCAGGAACTACATCAGAAGAACAACATTTTTGTTTGTTGTGATTTGTTTAAAATCAACGTTTTTTCCAAACATGTCAAACTGCTCAGAAATGTCCTCTAGCACCCTTCTGAGACAGAGGCACACAGCTGCAGATTACTGCGTTCTCCCAGGACATCCCCCTGTCTAAAGCTCAGAGAACCCGCTGTAAATGACACTTTCTGTTGAGTGCTGGTTTCTCACTTCTTTCTCTCAGTGGTCCATCACAGTAATGTTAATCTGAGCACCCCCTGGACATACCTAGCCCACAGAGGCAAATATACTCCCATTAGGGGCAGACTGAACAAGTGGTGGATTAATGTGCTCATATCTGGGGAAGAAAACACATTTTTGGAGTTATTTAAAAGAAGTGCAGAGACATGAACATTATGGTGAAAAGTATTCTATACTAAAGAGGTACTATTAAGCTGAAGACTTACTTCACCATATGCTGAATTCTGATTTTATTTCATAACAGGTGAAAAGACTTAAGAGGCAGTCAATGTTTAATTGAAGTTTCAGCTAAGCAGCTTGTTAAAATTCAGAGACAAAAGGTTTGATTCAAGGCACAGTCAATCTATGTGCTATGGAATTCAACATGTTTTTCCATTTTGAGAAGACCAGCTTACTAACCCCAACGAGCTGACGTTTTCAAAGGTCCACACTTCTGACATCACTGAAGACGCCGCTGTGGAAACTATACTATCAAAAGACTTTATTTGAAACTTGTTATACATTTTAAATTGCATTCAAGCAGACTGAAGTTGAGGTGCAGTTGGATTTTAGTCCACCTTCTGCCATTTATGCAACTTGCTACACATTTTCTCCTGGATTTGCAAGAAAAATGAAAGCCGCTTGCTGATGTTCCGTCTCTGAGCACAGGCTGGGAATGACAACAATTTGGAGCTCATGCTGTGTTCTAGATGCTCTCATTGCAATATTTCTCTCTGTTCCTTCAAGGAATGAAAGCTGCTGCAATAGAACTGCTCTCTGTCCTCTATTCAGGGATGTGAATTGCATTGAATGTGAAGTTTATTATGTAAAGTTACTAACTGTAATACATGAATTTTATAAAAGACTTACTAAAATATGTGATTCATACATTTTTATGGAGATGGCTCATAGATACACCACAGTCATCCATATGTTGATGGAGCTCATCGACATTTGGCTCCAAAGCTGTTTATTAATCTGAACCACTCCCTAACTGCCAACCTGCTCCACTGCTCTTCCTGTTGCCTCCTGTGAGCTTTTATTTCTGGCCCTTGTTTGAACACCAGCCTCTGCACTGTCCTAAACCCACCTGGCCCAAGGCCTCCCTTGGAGCATGATCTGATATGTCCCCTGATAGGCCAAGAGAAAATACTGCTAAATGCTTCAGAGACAGGAAAGACCAAGATAATGATTTTGATTAAACATCAGAGGGTTCCACTTGCTATAGAAGCACATAAATGAAAACAGGTAGCCCCAATTACTTACTGATAAACCATCTGCCACAAGGAAATTTGTGCAACCATTTGTTTAATGAGGTGCATTGACCTGTTCACTAGTAACAAACACTGACATCTCCATAAATAGTTGACTTTTTCATTTAATCTGAATGCTGTATTTTATTCTGAGAGTAAATGGGGCAAATATGGAGTGTTGTGGTGTCTCTTTCCATGGATTCGATAAATTCAGAACAGGAACCTAAGTTCAGCATTTTCTAAGATGTCTTTATGGATCTTTTATCCTCGTATTTGAGAGCTGCAAAAAAAAAGGGAACTCAAACATAGCCAGCGTCTCATATCCTGCTGTTTGGAAACAATGTTACAATGGACTTTAAACCAGAAAGACTCGTCTTGCTAATAAAGGACAATGTCTTTGGCTGGGTATCTTTAGTAAGGCGCTCTTACCTTTGGAAATAAAGGGAAAATCCAACTGACTATAATGCTGGTGTTTTATTCCACTGTTCCTCATGGACAAAGTTTTGTTGCTATCAGAGAGCTGATGAGTCAGAGAAATCCCCAGACATTATTTTTGAAGGTGAGGTCTGTGAGGTACATGGCTGCATTCTCCTTCCAGCTGTGAGCTGGCACTGCCAGCTACCTGGACAGCTGGTGTGACACTGCTCTCAGCCCGTGCATTTGATTACTCATGGTGCTGGATACTCAATGAAAAACACCTTTCCCTCATATCCACATTATTGCTGGTGTCATATGTGATGCTCTGTTCCCATATTATTCTGGGGACAATTTGACACAACTGAAGCCATCCCTAGAGTCCTATGGACTGGTCAAAAAAGTATGAGGACAGCGAAAGTCATTAAGCCACCTCTTCTCTAAGATAAACACAGCTCTGCTGTGGTTCAAGATCTGACACCAACTTTTTATAATAAAATGTCTTTTGTGTCAGGATCTAAAATGAAAGGAACAACAGCAGTGCTCCTGTAGTTTTTGATACGCTAATGTTTCAGCTTCATCTTATTTGACTTCAAGTGCATTGTCAGTAAGCTGATGTTTGCTTTACTACTGTTGTTTAATGCCATGTGGTGCTCCAGCCGCAGTGATCCAGCAAGTCAGGCCATGATTTTAAATGTCTCAGGGCCAAATTTTTTATGGACAGATCTATATGTTTGTCCATATGCATAATCTCTTCAATCTCATTGCAGGTTTGGGCTTTTAAACTATGTCCAGCACCTAGAATGCACTTGAACTGTAATTTGTAGTTACTTTGTCCGAAGCATCAGTTACAGTTATTGTTAATTCATGATACTAAAGCTAATGTTGAGTATTTACATTTGTTCAAACAGTGCAGGGTAAACTTTCATTAGAAACGCTAATGAAAATACAAATAAAATAAATCTCACATTTTTTTTTCTGATATCCCTATGTTTAATTGTAAATAAAGCCTTCTGTGTTGAATAATGAAGTTCTTGTGTCTCTTTTCTTGGTATTTTTGGGTATGTTTTCTTTTTCTAGAAACTGATTTTATAAATTGATGAGTAAGTGAGGCTGCAGCTAACCTTGTTAAATCATTTTACTCTGGCAGCTTCCTAGAAGGGCATGTTGCTGCATGATATATTAGAAATATCAGTGGCATACAACATTTACTCTCTCTGTTGGTCAGAACCCAGCACCGATAACACCAACATTGTGCATTTGATCCCTGTGTGGGCAATTCACTTAAGACTTGGATTCTATGGTCCTTGTGGGTCCCTTCTACCTCAGAATATTCTGATTATGTGATTTATGTTCTGGATCACAAAAAGGAGAAGACTTTGTGGAACAAGGTAAGCACCAGCATGTCTAAACTGATGAAATTCTAAAACAAACCCAAGAAGCCAAGCTCAGAGAGAGGCCTGTTTTCCAATCCCTTCAGCTGGACGTGTTGGCAGGATGGTGTTAGCACATCCAGCTGCACATTAGGACGCCGTTTCCTGGCTCTGCTGGCCCAGCAGGTTGGGTGGGAGGCAAGACTGGCTATGCTTATGCCGCACGTTCCCCACCCATCCCAGGCCCTTATGTGTGAAAATTGCTGGTGAAAGTCAGATCTGAAGATCTAACAGCCCACACACTTACACCCCAGAGAGGATGTGCCAGCTCTTGGTCTCTAACTGTAATTATGCATTCAAGGCGTGTGTTAAAACCTGTTCTTCCCACCTAGCCTACCACTGTCTGTTAAGGTAATATAAACACATTACTATACCCTGAAAAAGAAAAAAAAATAATGCATTCTATGTTCTCTTAACTGTGAAAGTAGGGAAGGACCTGTTTTGTTCATGGGTGTACACATCAAAAAAATAAATTTAATAATTAATAAAATATGCTTACAGTTTCTTTTTTTTTTCCCCCTCAGTAGCCATATAAAAACAGAAACGAGAAAAGCAAATGACTTGCACATAACAAATGCAATCAATCTGCATTTATAAATAAATGCTATTTATTTTCCATTCTCTGTTCCCTCTTTGCCTATCAGTTGGCCCTGATGCTCAGTGGTTTCACCTTCTCCCAAAAGTACCCGAAGCAGGCAGAGATTTACAACCCACACAGGCAACACCAGGCTGGGACCTTTCTCAGTTCTATTATGTGAGAAGAGAGACCAAATGCTTTGCAGCAGGCGCCACCCAAAGGGCATCCAGGTTTTCACAAGTTCTCTTGCCTCACCTCAGCGTAGGCAGTCAAAAATTATGCTGGCTGTAATCATGTTTTGCTACCTCTGCCAGTTACAATTACATCACCAGATACAATTACAACGCTTTTAAAGCAGTACAAGTAAAAGTCCATCATAAGTGTCTGCTAGATGACAGATTGTTGAATGCAGCTTTAAGACAAATTTTAATGGCCATTAATATTCTGGTCTGTTTTACTGAGACCAGAGTTTCCTTTAAGTTCTATGAATTGGTGTTTTTATAAAATACATGGTTGATATAAGTAGGCCCACCCAAAGTTTCCAGGACTCTACTTCTTGCCCAGCATCCCTTGTGTAGCACCAAGGATATGTGGACAAATCAGGAATTACATAGAGCTCTGTATGTACTCTTTCACCTGACTTAGATTTGCAATTTTAACTTTACCAGAATATCTGTGCACAGGACTGAAAAAGTCACATTTTTGCCTTTATTTTGTCCTCATAATTTTTCCAACTGGAAAGCCCCCATGTGAATGCTTCTGAAGTTAAATTTCTTGATTGATACTTTCAGGATAGGAGCTAAACCCAGCAGCAGAAGGTAGAAGCCTGCTGGAGGTGCAGGTACTCTTGGGTACAGACATTTCCTGTGTTTTGGCCAGAAATGCGGAAGCATTTCCTTTCCCATGCATTCACTCCACAGGTGTTATTATCTTTATGCTGGTCAAACACCTGCTCTGTTTTGTAAAATCAGAAGTTATCACTACAGTGAAAGCACCCCCTCCACAAACACACAGTGTGTTGTGGCGGGAACTGCATTCTATTCTGCAGTCTCGAAAAGCTCAGCCTGGTTGTCTTCAGCAGGAGAAAATGAAGAACACTATTGACATTCACAGAGTCCCACTGACAGAAAACAAGGAGCAAAAGGTAACCAGAAGCCACCAATTATTTCCATTTTTCCTATGAGCAGTGGGAATGCATTAAGAAGAACTTCTGGCAAAACATATACTTTAATTCAATGACAAGTCAGTGCAGCTGAGAGCTTAATTCAGGAAATCTATTCCAATAGACCTCTAATCTTCCAGGCATCAGACAAAGACTTCCCTAAACACCCAGGAGCATCACCTGCTTTGCTGAATGGATGTACATGGATATCATCTTGGTACAATCCTGAAAAAGTCTAATAGATTTACACGATTTTTCTAGCAGTAAGAATAAGTTAATGGCCAGAAGTATCAGCCAGAATGTGGAATATGTGCATTCCAAAAGCTCTTATTCTGATGTGAATCCATTTGGATTATGTTAACTCAGATGAAGGATATGCTATGGTTGAGGTTATTCCTTCACATGAAGCTAAAGTCCTAGAGGAAGATGATTTTTAATCCACGAAGATGAAGGGGATTTTGGCTCTGTTTGGACACTGGTTGAGAGACAGAGGACTATTTTTGCTAGTTTTAATTCTTACTGGATTAGAATCAGAAGTAGTCAAAAACCTAGGGCCAGAAACTTTTGATCTCCCTTTCTATCCTGGTGCAGAACCTCTTGATACAAGTGCTGAATGCATCTTCTCCTCAAGGAAGGAGGAAGGTGGATCAGTTTTTGGAGTTTAGATGATGTATTTCTTAGAACACCAGATTTTGTGAATCCAGATGAAAAGTCAGATTTTACCGTGTTTCACCTGAATTCCTTTCTGGAGCCAAGCACCCCGAAGGCATTGGAGCACCAACTATCAAAACGTTTAAGTATTTCTGTTTAAGGATGCTTTCACCTCAAAGGGGGTGTACTGTCTGGAATTCCTGAGTGAAGAGGCTGGGGTCCCTGAAATTTTACACAAAAATAAAGAAAGGCAAACATACACAGATGCGTTAGCATGGCAATACCTCATGCCACTGTGAAAACTTCCAAGAGTGTATTTAACTCAAATTCATCTGGTAAGGGAGTCCTGCAAGCCTTACTTCACAGCTTCAGGAACGTGAATGATCAGCAGCCCTAGCTGTGGTGGTAGAGGTTAGATCATACCACATCAAAGTCTCCCAGATAGCAAATGAAAGCCATTATTTCATAATCTAATCCGAGTCTAATATCTCGTTACTCATTCATCTTATCTTGCTATTGTGCCAATGCTTTCCCTCCCTCATTGTGCTAAAAGAGCTGGCTGAGATGAGCTTCAGTCTGCAACAGATTTTGCAGTTCTAATTGGTTGCTGAGCCTTGTGTGTGTACATTACTGGGAAATGCTAATTGTCTATTTCAGCAACTCATCTACTGTTCTCTACTTTCTCCCAAATATGTGGCTTTCCATAAAAATTGCAAAGCGGGGAATGAAATGTAGAGGTAGGGAAGAATGAGGGGAGTCTCGCATGGTCATGGGAATGACTTTTGACAAAATGCAACTGAACAGCTATATCAGCAATTCTTGAGCACCCCCTTGCAAGGTAATGAGGATAGTCGCACTCTGGAAGACTAGGATGGGGAGAACAGATGCGGATACAGGGAGGAACGTGTAGGCTGATAACTATAACGTGAAAGGCAGTGTGAAGAGCTTCACAAGAAGAACTAGAAAGCTAATCACAGCAAGCCTTGGGCACTGCACAGGTTGGGACACCATGAACCTTGTATCACTGGTGAGTTTGCAGCCCAGAAGCCCCAAACTGTTCGCTACTGATATTCTGCCAAGTGTGGGTGTGTGCCTAACACGTGCAAACCAACCAGGGAAAGCTGGAATGCTCAGAACAGTCTCAGCTGCCCACCTAAATAAACGCAATATATCTCAGGGCAACTCATTTTTTATTAGTATCTGTTTTAGGAAGTTATGGGTCTCCCACTGAGTCCATGGCATACCACCACTCTGGTGTCCATAGCTCATGGTATACAGAAACTGAAACAGCAACTCTTCCAAAACAAAACTCAAAGAGGTATAGGAGGTGGTGGGACTACAAGAAATGACATGGCACCCTTCAGTTAAGCATTACAGGCAATGCTTAACTGAAAGAGATGTCCTGAAAAAGATATTCATCTTTTTCAGGACATCTCTTTCAGTCATCTTTTTTTACATTGCCTGTAAATACTATTTTCCAGATAACTGCAGTTATATCTTATCTTGCTATTGCACCAATGCTTTCCCTCCCTCATTGTGCTATGGTTCATTTCTTCTGCTTAGAAAGAAGTTTATGGGAGGTACCATAAAAGGGCTCAAATATCCCAGAGGATGTCCTGTCAGAAGTCCTACTAGATAATTTTACAATCTTTTTCAACACCTGCATTTTTCAGGACTGGGCTTTTTTAGCACAGTTATTGAGCTGAAAAACAGGCAGAAAGAGAGGTCATGAGTGCAGGAGACCACAAAAGTCATGTAGGAAGTCAGTCACTGAGACTATATGTCTAGCTTTGGCAGGGTCCCTCTGGGAAAACTGGCCTTGCCTATTGACATTTCAGACCCCCAATCCCCCCTTGATAAGCAGCCAAGTTACATTATTCACTGGTATGGGACCAGGTATTCAAAATTTAAATCCTTTGCTGTTCTTTATTCACACTTTAGCCCTTTTATTGCACCTCCCATAAACCTCTTTCTAAGCAGAAGAAATTAATTGCAAGAATACCCAACTAAATAATTCAGGAGAAGTTTTCTATTGACTTCTTTTGCTAATCTCTTCTAAGTTTTTTTCATTTTGATATTGTTTTGGTTTTTTTTTCATAGTCACTTCTTGGATATTCCAGAAGAGTGTTTTAGAAGAAATGCTCTCTTGAAGCCTGAAACCTGAATGCCATGGTTAGATATAAAAAGGCATATTTTACTGTTTTGAAAATATTGGAAATTTTTGTCCCCCATGTCCAACAGAGCCAGCTGCCTACAAGATGGACCAACTGCTGGCCAAGGCCCAACCAACCAGCAATAGTGGTAGTGCCTGTAGGATAACATAGTAAAAAAGGGGGAAAAGTTGCTGTGCAAGAGAAATTGCAGCTGGAGAGAGGAGTGAGACTAACTGAGAGAGAAACAGCCCTGTAGGTACCCAGGTCAGTGCAGAAGGAGGGGCAGGAGGTGCTCCAGGTGCCAGAGCAGATTCCCCTGCAGCCCCTGGGCAGCCCCTGGTGAGGCAGCAGTGCCTCTGCAGCCCAGGGAGGTCCGTGGGGGAGCAGAGATCCACCTGCAGTGTAGAAGAACCCCTGCTGGAGCACATGGATGTGGAGGAGGCTGTGGCATTGTGGGAAATCCACAGTGGAGCAGGTTTGCAGGCAGGACTTGTGATCCTGTGCCATGCTGTAGCATTGTGGTCCTGAAGGACTTCAGCCCATGGAAGGGATACATGCTGGAGTAGTTCATGAAGAACTGCAGCCTGTGGGAAGGACCCACAAAGGAGAACTTTGTGGAGGACTGTCTCCCATGGGATGAAGCCCACCCTGGAGCAGGAGAACACTCTGAGGAGTCCTTCTCCCAAGGAGGCAGAGGCAGCAGAAGCAACGTGTGAGGAACTGACTGCAACATCCACTCTCTGTACCCCTGTGCCACTTGCAAGATGGAAGTAGAGAGGTGGGAAAAAACTTATGGTCAGTAAGAGGGAGGGGTGGGGGACAAGTATTTCTAATATTTGGGTTTGTTTCTCATTTCCCTACTCTGATTTAATTGGTAAAACATTAAATTTGTTTCCCTGAGTTAGGTTTGTTTGCCCAGGACAGTAATTGGTGACTGATCTCTCCCTGTCCCTACCTTGACCCTTGAGCCTTTCATTATATTTCCTCCCTCCTGCCCAGCTGGGGAGCGTAGGGATAGACTGGCATTGGTAGGCATCCAATGTCCAGCCGTGATGGATCCATGCAGCAAAGCCTGGGAGTGCCACAGACCCAGCAGAAGGGGCAGAGACCAATGCTTTACAACCCCCTGAGTTGCAGTTCACAGGGTAGGAGTGATGCGTAAACTGTGGAGCACCCCCAAAGCAAACAGTGAAAAATTTTGGATGAGAAATGAGAGTTCCATATTTGCTTCTATTTTTGAGCAAATACTGAGCTGAAAGAGGAAACACTGTGCAAGGCACACCCACAGCTTGTCCTGTCTTTATTTACAGGGAGGGAGTACAGAGGACTCTTCCCTGAGTTCTCCTACATCCAGGAAAGAAAAATGAAAGAGCTGAGAGTTTAAAATTTCTTCTACTGTACCCTCACAGAATTGATTCATGCTCCTTTAGAAAAAGAGGGAAGGATATTGGGTAGTTCTAATAAGACTTTCTTTCTGCCATTGGATAATGATCGTCCAACCGAACATTTCTGAAGCCTTTGCTTCTTTTTCCTTTTGTTTAGTGCTGGGAATCTCAACTTCCCGGCTTCACCATGCAGTCCCAGTGATGTTCACTAGATGGCAATGCAATATCTAGGCAGCCCCAAATTCTTCAAATATCCTGAAATATCCTGTCCAGAACAGCTCACCTTTGCACCGGGTTTCCGGTGGATACACTTGGGTGTGCTGAGCCTTCAGCTGAGGACCTTTTTATTTCACATTAATCCAGAGCACAAAAAATATGCATCATATCACCACCTCACAGAGTGTGGATGGTTGCAGCATTTCCACGTGAAACAGATCTTGTAGAGCTCTTACCATACCATCAGAGCATCAACTCTCACTTTTCCTCCTTTTCTCAAGCCAAAAAACTCACTTGCTCTGATTTTTCCCGCTTCCTGGTGCTATAAGGACACCTGACCATGAGCACAAGCATTTTATCTCAGTTTTGCTAGAAATGCTGTTGTGTCTAGAACTGTCTCTGTATGGATTTATGTGATTTTGTCTTTGAGATATTTGTTTAAATATGGATACAATATCCATCTCAGATATTCTGTTGTAAATCAAAGCTCTAACCATTAAATGATATATTGTCTTTACTGCAGGATATGTTTGGTTGCAGAGAAAGGAGGTTATATTTCTATATTTTGCATATGGGAAGAACAAACATATTTACAAAAAATAAAAAGCTAGATAGTTATAGGTTGGAAAAACATATGACAACAATATCCAATTAATAAGTTGTCCATGATAATAGTCATGAATGATAATCAGTCATGAACCAGGACCAAATGTTATTCAGTCATGCATGGAATAAAAAAACTCAAAGATGCACACAGTAAACTTGACTTTTAGCCTGCCTTCAAAAATGTGTCTAGAGAACGTCCAGTAGGGTTTTCAGAGTAAGCAGTCTATGAACCATTTCTGACCCTTTTTGTCAAACCAATAGTTAAAGCCCTGGTGAGAAACAACACCTCAGCAAGCTGGACAGGTCTAGTTGAAATTATGGTTAGACTATCAGATTATTCACCTATGTCCATTATTTATGGAAATAATGTATTTATCTATCCCTCCTTCTGTATTTTTTACATAATGGAGTTATGGAGATAGGATAGAAGTCTCCTTTATTTAGAAAATCAAACTTATTAAAATTTTTTATTTCTTTTGATAACAAAATTATTTAAAAGATTTTTGAGAAGAATATTGAAGGGATAGTTCAAAAATTTCCTTCCCTCAAAATAACAATTTTTAATATATTTATTTCAAGTAATTTTTTTGTATTGATACAATTCAGGACAAATATAAGAAATTTTGAGTCCTCCCTGAAATTCAATCACATTAGAATTGAAGATATCATAAAAGAAGAAAAACTAAGTTTTTGTTGGGTTTACCCACCCTGATTTCCAGGACTGATTTTATGTGGATGAGTGGAGGGATGACACATGTATCTGTTTGTGAATTTTACATATAATTACCAACACAAAGAGAAATGTTGGAGTCTCTGCTTGAGAAATCATGGGCTATAATGTCTCATACCTGTGAGATGACATCTTAATACCCAGGTGAAACTGCTTGCAACACTCAAAAGACCCTTTAAATTATGGTGTATTAGTTTATTTTTCAAAACTGAATGGCTTGAATTATATGGACAGAGAGTCAGAAGTAGAGTCTAAGTAATTTTGCAGAATACGGACAAAGATGTTACATCAGAAGTTCTCTGTGCTGCTAAACAGACAAGGTGCCAAATGCTGGGCTTATTCTGATTTCCTTCTCTGTTTGTATTTGCAGCATGCATATGTGGATGTCCTGAAGATATGGTTTCTGTTGGCTGGCCTACAACTCGTATGAGAAACATATTGAATGTGTGACCACTTGTCACTCTATGTCATGGAGGTTTCTGGTGAGAATTTTAGGATGTGAATTGAATTTTACTGTAACCTAGTATAAAATTTCTCTTATGGCCCTTTTGTATATATAATTATCATATTGGTATTTCAATAAATTTTAAAAAATAAACCTCTACCTCTGAATACTAACTGAAATTAGTTCTTGGCACACCTGATTTTCACTGAAGAAAAATGAATTTTAAATATCTTTACCCATACAAGCTGAACTTGGCACAGAGATAATCCTGTGCGGACCTGGTATCAACCAAGGCGAAAGCTTTTGTGGTTTTGTGCTTTAAGTGATTTAGAAACCTTTATCCATTACTCAAATTAGTTCCACAAATGAGATTTGCAGCAAGTCTTCCCTAGTGGATGCTCAGCACATTTTATTTCCCTGATGAAGACTAAGCTTTCGTTGCTGGGTGCTTGGAGGGCAGGGAGAGCATTTCCAGGCCTGAGGAGCTGGTGGAAGCGTTTTAAAATGACAGATTTGCAACATGCATTAAACTTTCTCCATTACTGGCTTTGCCAAAGGAGATTTCATAGGCAGCTGCCATCGTGTGAATTCATCTCCAGCTGCTGGGTCCCAAGGGAGCACACAGCTGCTGATGTACAAAATACTCTTTCGCTGCTTCTGTCACGTCACTCTGCTTCCTCCAGCAGTGGCTGCCATGGGATCCTCCAGCCAGGCATTGATAACCAGCAAAAAAAAGCCACACTGTGAAGCAGAAATCACTGCACACATTACATCATTATTGCATACGCACATAAATGAGAGCAAAAAGTAAAATTTCTTCGCCTTGTACAAGGCTGGAGCTCTCCATTACACCATCTGCAAACACACCCATGACATCCTGTGCTACATCACACTCTCCTCACCGATTTCTTTGGACTTGATAACCACCTTTGCTTTGAAAATGACTGCAGCTCCCTGCACAACCTTACCTGGAATCCCCACATAATCAGGGGTGAGGGTTTAAAGTCAGATGGCAGTGAGACAACAGAAACACATTTGGGAAGATAAAATATATTGTGTCCCTTCGGTTAGGTGTGGCCTCGCACTCTTGAGCAACTTTACCATCATAAATAAACAAAATTAAACTGTACGCAATAGGGTAGTTTTGGACAAACATGTTTTGGACATGACCTATATTTTCCCTGCATAATGCGGCCCCATGCACAAGACTGATAATGTCTTTAAGTCCCCACCAGCACCTTTGCTTAAAGAAACCTTGGTTTCAATGAAAATATGTGTGTCCAGGGCTTTTCTACATGGAGCATTAGGGATTTATTCAGTGTGCCAACAGCTTAGTCAGAGCACGGGGCGACGTTTCGGCACAGCACTGCAGAGTCTGAGCTGGGCAGCCCTGTGCTGGCTGCAAAAAGTCTGACTGCAAGAGGCACAGGCATTTCCTGGTGGCATCAATTTCTGAACATTACAGAATTAGGAAAAGGACTGAAAAAGAGTCACAGGTTTCTTGGCAGGACTGAGGTGTTTTATAACTGTGCTACCAAAGGATAAAACTCCTTCACACCTTTTCCAGGCCATGGTCCCTGCTCTTGGTTGGATACAGGTGGGACTCAGAGAGGGACCTCCTCAGGCAGCAGCTCTGTCTTCTGCAGCTTAAATCTCCACAGGCAGGGCTTTCACTCTCAAATGTTCACAGAGATCCAACTGCTGCAGCACTGCTTACATTTATGACTCCTAATAATTTCAGTGGATCTTAAACAGCAGTTAGTCAGATACCCCTGGCCCTCGGGCCCAAGGCTCAGGCTGCTTTGGTTGTAATGAGCCATGAAAATGTGAGCCCAGGGCAATGGATCATAATGCCTACAGACACCCACCCAATCCAAGGAGCAGCTGAGGAGTATAACCCAAACCTACCTAAAATGGCTGCCATTTAAACAGCACAGGCTTGGATGGCAAACCAGACATGAACTGCTGTGCTTGATGACCTACTCTGCCTTCAAGTAGATGGCTCACCCCAGCTCCCAAAAATCAAATGGAAACTTTTCCTTTAGTGCAGTCAGTGTCAGTTCAAGACATTTGGCCTTAATGATAGGTTTATTGCAAATGAAAATTCATCCACTTTGTCTTGTTTCTGCATTCAGAGATTGTGCTGCACAATGGGAAGGTATGAAAGCAGCAAGAATTTAGCAAAGCTCCAAATAATGCCTCCCAGTAAAAGATTTTGCTCTTTCTTTTATGTGGTTTTCTACTGAAAATCAGTGGTTTGTACTCAAAGGTTAATAAATGAACCAGCTTTAAGCATCTGGAGAAATCATAGTCCAAAATAAATTGTATGCTTTATGTATTGTTTAGCTCTGGTGTGGTCACTGATTCCTGAGGAATGAACACATTCTCTGTATGTAGGACAAACTCTTCACCCTAAGAACGCAATCTAGCAAACACCAGCTGTCTAGGGTTTTAGCCAGCAGAGCAGGAGAACAAATAATAATTAAAAAAAAACTAGAAAGCTGTATTTACAGCTGCATTAACACTTAATAACATGAATTTCTTTCAGACTCAAGAACAAAACTGACCTTTAAGAGTAGCAAACTTGGAATGTAAGTGCAAAACATGGCCTGATTCTGAAAGCTCTGATAGAAAGCAGGTTTTATTCTTACAGCGCTTGTCAAGGCTTGGACTTAGAACTACAAAGCTCTTTGCTTGCAGAGCATTTCCAGGCAGACAGTAAACCTGCCTGATTTGTGCAGTTTGCTATGACAGCATGGCTCATGCAATTCTTTTAAGCAATGAAAATACGCCCTATACTGCAAGATTGTGTCACAGATAAAGGACATCCCTCTTGCGTTGTTTTTCTTTTTCACAAGCATGCGAAGGGCATTGAAATGCTCCAGGCTCATGCACATATGGTCACTTATTGATTGACTCTGTAGATCCAGTTACAGCAAATGACATTATAGGCTCTCCTCCCTAATTACTTAATGAAATCCCTTTGGGCTGCAACAATTTCCATATCAAAGTGGGTGGTTCATGCATAAATATAATGACTGGTTCTGAAGCAATTCTTTTAAAAGCAGTGGCATAAGGCCAAAGGCCATCCCCTACAATTAAATTAGGTAATTTAAAATCAAGTTTGATCAGGTGCTGTGGTCACAGAGGTGTGCTGGGTAGTCTGAGCTACTTTTCAGAAAGAACATTAAGTTTGTGTATCTCTTTCTGTTGCAGTGGTCTGGAAGCTGCATAAGGTGGAGGAAGCAGTTCCTGGGAGCAGATCCTCAGCAACAGGGGGGGTCAATGATCATTCATGTGCATCTGCCAAACAACTTATATATTGCTGCAGCCTTTCAGCTGTCCTGCCCTGTGACTCCTGCCTCCTCCCTGCATTGCTGACCTAGAAGGAGACCATCCTTTATGTATCTGACCAGAGCCAAGAGCAGAGCACTGTCCTGGGACTGACAGAGTGCAATACAAAAGAAGTAGCTCTGCTCACAATGTTTGCTGTGTTTAAGGCTGCCTATCACTAGAGAGAAAGTTTCGGGTTTTATCTTGGAATTAATCTTTTGTGTTGATCATGGGACCCATCTTCAGGAGAACTGTTTCTTCTCTATCTCTCTCTGGATGCCTAAATCAAAACTCCCACCTGACGTACTTTCTGGCCACAATCAGCTGTGGCCAGTGTCATCTGCCCACAGGTGAGCACAGCAGTCACCTAAGCTCTTAGGGATTTTGAGGCTTTCCACAGCACACATCATTCTGATTTAAAAATATGAATCTGTAGCTGTTCTCAGATTACGTACAAGCCCAGATAAACACATCCAGAGGAAGAATCCTCTCTTCCTCCCGTTTCAGCCACAGGTCACAGCCTAACTCAAATGCCAATTGCTCCACAACTAGAAGAGATTTTATTTGCTTCTCTCAACCAGTTTGACATTAGCTCTCTTGTTGTATCTTGAGCAGGGGTACCTGATATCTCATGCTGCTGTTTGGCTTTGCATAGAAAAAAAAAAAAGAAAAAAAAACCCTTCACAAGCCTCAGTAGCACATTGTTCAGGACTGTCACCTGACAGACAAACTGACAGTTCTCTCTGAGCATTTAGACCTCCCTCTTATTCTGATTGCACTGAAATCCAGCCCAGACCTTCCTTCTAGTTCATACTACACAGAGCAGCCCAATGTTGTGGCCTGAGACTTGCTCAACACCTCTTGCTCAAGGAGGAGGACTGACAGCAGCAAATCCTTAATGAATGAATGAATCAATGAGATCTGCATTCATGTGACACGTCCTTCTGCAATAATTTGAAACTTACTCCTGTGGAAAGTGTGTTAATATTTATTTGAAAGCCCTTTGACCTCATCAAGGTATTGTTTCCCTCAGTGTGTTGGGCAATAAACAGCTGTATCAATATTACCTTAACAGAAAAGTGTTTTCTCTGTTTTTTTGTGTGCTTTCTCCAGTACATGGTTGCAAAAAAAATCTCTTTACAAATTCAGATTTAAAACTGGAGGTGAAAGAGAACCTGCTGTTGTTTTACAAACTTGGAGTACATCCATGGCAGTGGCTGAGTTGTGGTCAGCTTGTTCATGTCTCTGGAAATCACTGTGCAGCAGTAGGATTCTTCTGCAGGCTTTACAGCAGTCAGCTAGCACACACCAGCAAAGGTCCAAATCATCTTCCCAAGGCTATTTATAAAATATCAGCAACTGTTTGCTCACAAGCAGAATATGAGGACTGTATAGATATACATTTGTGTTTATTTGCTATAACTAATTTTTCATCAGTTTGAACCCATTTTTTATCTTTGTGGAAAGCTAAAAAGGTCTGTATGCAATGTGGGGTCAGTAGTGATAAGAGAAGCTGGAAATATTGGAGGTTAAATGTCCTTTGAGACTCGCATTTTCATTTCAGCTGTTGCTATGTGTGTGTAGCTGTCCACAGACGAGAGTGTGAGATCTGGAATGACATAATCATTTTGAATTGCAACCAATTTTCTGACCAGCCAAATGAAAATATAAATTCAGGCTGTGCTCAACTGTGTTTGCATCTGTGCCATATTAATTAAATTACATGTTTCTTTGAGTTGGTGGACCAAAGTGAGTTACAGGCATATTTAGTAGGCATAGTTACAAACAAGCAAAGAAAAACACAGAACCATCCTGCAAAGACAGCGAGATCAAGGGTCAAGATTTGTGGCAGCAAGAAAAATTAAGCTGAGCGACTGATAAAAATTCCTTTATTAAGGAAGACAAACCTTCAGACGTGCAAAGCCA
>WAAG01064983.1:0-11702 GCA_013390105.1 Tichodroma muraria | reverse complement strand
CCCGAGGCCGCATGGCTCGGTGGAGCCGGGTCCAGTTTCGATTCTCCCCGGCCCGAGGCCGCATGGCTCGGTGGAGCCGGGTCCAGTTTCGATTCTCCCCGGCCCGAGGCCGCATGGCTCGGCGGAGCCGGGTCCAGTTTCGATTCTCCCCGGCCCAAGGCCGCATGGCTCGGCGGAGCCGGGCCCGGTCTGGCCCGGCTGCTCCCAGGGCCCTGCGGCCTCTGTCCTTCTCGCCGGCCCGGACCCAGCCAGGGCTGCAGCTGAGACAAAGCCCAGCCTGGCCCGAGAGAGCCCGCTGGGCCCGCGTGCTATTTCTTCTCCCACTGGAAACCAGAAGAAGGAACTTTCTCGAGTTCTCATTTAAAATGTGTATTCACAAAGGCGTACCCATGTCTTTCATTGGCTTAATCAAGTGTCAATATTACACATTGGCCAATCAGGTTAAATGACCACAGGAGCCCAGAACTGGATCTAACACTGCAGGTGTCTCTGATCAACTCTCAATAAAGGCGAAGGATGACTGCCTTCAGTCTGCTGGCAATGCTTCTAATGCAGGCTCAGATGCTGTTGGTCCTCTTCTGCTGCAAGGGTGCAGTGCTGGCTGATGTTCAATTTTGTGCCTTCCAGGACTTCTAGGCCCTTTTTTGTAAAGCTGCTTTTCAGCTGGTTGGTCTCCAGCCTGCAATGTTGCCTGGGTTTTTTTCTTCCCAGGTACAGGATTTTGCACCTCCTGTTTACTCACTTCAAAAGGGGATTTTCAACCTTCACTCTGCTTTCAAATGGTAAAATTGATCATCAAGGAAAAGAGCCCTCAAACACTCTCGAATGAAAATGTGTCATTCCTGACAAAGGAGGATTAAAAAGCAAACAGGGAAATACAACCCATCTCTTTAGATATAATAGGATTTACCACGTTTCATTCCTAGTGTTAAACTTTATTGAAATAAATCCCATTATACTGGGATAACTATAATAACTGTGCAGATTAGAGAGTCTCCTAAAAGTGGCTGATCAGTATTAAAAAAACCAGTTTGAATACCTTATGTGTCTATACTGATTCTGAAAATTGAATAAATAATAAGCATTCTTTAAAATGATTTTTCTGTGATCAGCACTCAGTGTCTCTTGTTGAAAAAAATACATTATTTTTTTCAGTGGAAGGGACATGGAAAAAGAGGTTGCTATCTACATTATTTCAAGACCTAGGAAAGAAGGCTGAATAAATAAACCCTGTGGAGAATCAAGTAAGAAGATTATTTTGCTGCATGAAAAACTGGGTTATTATAATTTGCACAGTGTCTAAGACAAATAGCTACAAGAGCAGTATAAAGCTGCTAGGTAGAATCACAGGAGATCTCTCATAAAATACGTTTGGAATCAGTGTGAAGGACATGCAAGAAAAAGTAGTGGAATGTGTCTTTTTTGTGCAATAAGAATAGGCAATGCAGCCTATGTAATATGTTACTACTGACTTGCACTTCTCTTAGTAGCACCCCTACAACTCCAGTGGCTTCAATAACAAGTGACTTTAGATATCATTTCAGAAATATCAAACCCTTCAGCTTTTTGATTAGCTTTTTCAATTTAACATAACTCTTTTCTTGTTATGAGTCAAAAGGCTGTAAATTTTGGGGGTTTTCTGCATCCTGGTCCAGCCTCACTGAAGAGGACTGATAGCAGAATCTATCCCCAGGTATTTTTGTACATTTAGTTGTTGTGTTTCCTTTGTAACTACTGCTTACAGAATTTACCTTGGTGCAATATTGGTTTACATCAAGAGAAAAGTGAAAATCTTACCATTAAAATCTACAGAAAAAATGTGCAGAGAGGATGTTTTATTAAGAATCACTACTTGTCAAAAATAAAAACAAAAAGAAATGAACTGGAATTACATCAGTGTCTTATCCTGCAATATCATCTTTTACTCAGTCACTAGTGGACACTAAAGAGATTGCAGGCCAAAGAACACGTCTTAAGGTGCTTTTGTCTGACTGCTTGGAAATTGAATACAAAGAACGCAATAGCGACCTAGGAAGAGAACATGAACTGGTTTAAATTGAATTAGCACTGTGAAAGTCAGTAAGAACTATAAAAACCTAAGAATGAACACCAAGAACATCATCCCCTCTCTCTCCCCTGCAGTATTTCAACAGTGTGGCTTTCTGCTCAGGAAACTGAATTTAATGCTTGGTGTGATTGTTGTGTTAAGACAGACATGCAGCCATTCATTTTGCATAAGCAAAATTCTCTGTTTTTTTCTGTGTCACTTTCCTGTTCCTTATAATAAGTAATTAAAAGCCTGTTGGGCTGGCATATATTTAAAATGTATCAAAACTGCCACCTTCAATTTTAAATGTAATTTTTGTGAATTTACAGTGTAGTTTTCTCATTCAGGGACATTTAGAGGGCTAAAACAGACCAATGACTACATAGTGTACAATGATATCCAGGCAAGGGCAATGCAAAAATTTAATAAAAATGGAGAAGCTAAAATATTGAAAAGCTAAACAGAAGGCTTTATTGATGCATGTGCTGAATATTACATCTCTAGGAAGAGCAGGCATAGAAAGCTCAACACATAATTAAAATTATTGCCTGATTGGCATAGCAGAGGCTTTAGGGAATAACTGACATGACTGCAATATTGATATACCAGGATAGGGCTGGCTCAAGAAGTTTGGGTTGATAAAAGGAGGAAAATATATTGCTTTATAATTAAAAATATATAGACAGAGGAGACAGAGATATAAACAAACACCAGTGAAAGTCTGCTAACAATGAAAAGAAGAGAGAATAAGAGGGACAACAGTCAACTGTGATGATAATTTTAAAGAGGTAAAGCACCTGGTCATGATTTTTCTAAAACTAAATTTTCTCCAAAAAGTAAGGGTTGCACACCTCTTGATAAAGGAGGCTGGATATGCAGGTTGCTTCTGCTCTGCTAGGCAAGAAAGCCTTCCAGAAAGGGTGAGAACCCAAATTTATTTTGAATTGCACAGCTTTGAGATGGTGCAGCACATACTTCTAGGTTGGAAAACTTGGAGTATCTTTTTTCTTTCTTTTCAAACACAGGAGCTTCTCGTACTGTGGATGTTCTTGCAATGTTATCAGGTGATGTATATCAGCAGAGAGCCTATCCTGGGCAAAAGGAGCATTGCCAAGCAGCAGCTAAAAAGGCATTCCTGGCTGACCCCCAAGATCAAATGCTGTAGGAGCATCAGCAACTATCAGTCTGCTGAGCCGTAGTTTTAACCAAACCATTTGAAAAGCTTTTGCAATATGCTGAAAGCAATTTCTTGACACTGCACTGAACTTGAAAGAAAGTAATTAAAACTAGTTATTCTTGATTATGAATAACAGACAAAAATGAAAAGAAATTTAAAGATGAAAGGCATGATTCGTTGGAAAGAAAGGAGAAAGGATAAAAAAATAAAGACAATAGACCGACTTTAAAAAGCCAGGTCATAATCTTTCTGCTGAAGGAAGATCAAGGAAAAAGATTTCAAGAGAGTTAGCAGCCACAGAAAAGAAAGAAATGTGTGCAATATCTGTGAAAAGGAAGGATAAGAAAAAAAACTTCACTAAACATGAACGCTTGCCAGGCCTGAAGAAAATATTGAACCGACAGTCTGGTATTGGGGATGAGGCGGCGTACTTGCACAGCACCAGGAATGCAAGAACTGAGACAAAAGTAAAGGGTTCTTAACTGTAACAGGAATACATTTTATAAGTATACCGATAGTAAGGAGCAGAACGAGCAATAATTGCAGCTCATAATAAGAAGGTGGAAAAGATTTGATATTTGTACTGGCCATCACATTGAGTGTTCATTGATCAGATGGTTAGCAACATTGGCACCAATGACAGAAAGCCCAGAACAACAGACTGGTGAAAGAATATGTTTGAATATTTGGATAGTTTAGTGTCTACACACTGAATGGCCTTGAAACTTCTACAAGAGTTCTTCCAGAACAAACAGAAAAAATGTCAGTGCCATTAACTATTATTCTGTAAACTTATTCAGAAACGATGGCATTCCATAAAGGGCAAATGTATTACCTGTCCTTAGACACAGAAAAAAAAAAAGAGAAGAAATTACAGACCTGTCAGCTCAGCTCTGATGTCTATAATGGTCACAGAAGAAATAATCAAAAATCTTGGAAAATAGCTAAATGACAAATAATACCCAGAATAGATTTGGGGGGAAAAAAAAGTCATATCAACTAAATTTCTTTTTATGAATAATAGCAGGCTTTTCAGATATAGAAAAAACCCAACTGACTTTAGCAAGCTGGTTTGTTCTCTGTCATTTTTTGTTCTCCTAAAAAACCCTAGGCAAAACTACCTTGATGAAAAGGTGATACTGTGACATGAAAAAGGGACTGGGGAGCTGTTCTCACAAAATGCATCCAAAAGTCCCTGGTCAAAGTGAGAAAATATTTCAAATTATGTTCTAAATACATTTTTCAGTGTCACTCATTCCTTGCATCAAGGACGTTGTGAAAGACTGGGGACTTTATTTCATCTGGGGAAGGTAAAATGAAAACAGTTAGAAGAACTAGGGTGGACAGTATTTAGAATTCAGAATAACTGGCAAAAGGATTCATTGTCTGAAAAACACCAAACTTATGACTTGATGTGGATAAATGTAGTAAGGCTAGGACAGGGCTATAAGAACACAAAATGTGGCCTGTGAGGGAAGAGTGGAGAAAGCAGAGAAGAGATGGCAACATGATAACATTCCCCAAATGTGTGCAAAGGAAAAAGGAATGAATGGTCTCCATGCATGCTAGTATGA
This sequence comes from Tichodroma muraria, assembly GCA_013390105.1. Taxonomy (NCBI): domain Eukaryota; kingdom Metazoa; phylum Chordata; class Aves; order Passeriformes; family Sittidae; genus Tichodroma; species Tichodroma muraria. The sequence continues at coordinate 6,904 of WAAG01064983.1, read as the reverse complement.
AGAAGAAATGTGATGGTTTTTAAATGGTAGGAAGAATGTTTCTGGATGCACATCAGGGTAAAATACCTTTAATAAGCCTTGTTAGTCAGTGTTCCTCTGTACTAAGGGGATATTGGATGCTGCAAGCTTTCTCTGCATACATGAGTTAGAAACACTGAGTGTGGTAACCTTGCCTTGACATGCACTGGACAACCCCTGGGGTACCTTTCACACGTATTTTGCACTAGAGAACAATTATTAACTACTACCAATTTTTAATTTCATTCCATTGGAGGACCAATATGACTTTTTTATAAGAGAGGTAAGTGTTCAATTTGTTTTACAAAATGTGAAGCATTCTTTTCTGCATCTTTTATTCCATAGCTTTTACTAACACCATGATATTACCTATACTGCAAAATAACACCTGGGAGGTATTTAAAATATTTCTAAAAATATTTAAATGATTTCCCTGTATTGATATTAGTCACTTGACCTAGGAAAACAACTACTGCAGGTTGTATTGAAAGTGGGGGAAACTGTGGTTTTGGTGGTGTAAAGTTTCTGTATCACCATGTGGCCATTAAGCCTCTCTGTTAGGGTATCATGTTTAGTCCTGTGAGATCTAAAGCTAGTTGATGAAGAAATGTATAGATTGACTTGGAACAGCTGCTCTGCTCAGCTGGTGAGAACATGGAGCAAGCACATGTGATGGAGGGTGAAAGACACGAGGGACTGTGCTTTGCCTCCCTAGGGCATGAGCCCAGTGCCAGGGATCTGTCTTATTTAATTTTGACTCTACCACTGCTTGGGGCTTATGGGCTCTTGGTTATGGCAAAGGACACGCTGCCCTTCCTGCAGCCACCGTGCTGTGGGGTTGAGAGCACCACAGAAGCTGTGCTTAAGAACTAAGTTAGGGGACAGATGGCTGGGGGCCTGCTGAGCAGGTTAGAGAACAAGGTGTTGGTGAGAATGGTGGAGGGAGAAGTTTACGGAGGATAAGCTGGATGACCCAAGCTTGTCTTTTATGATGTAAAATACCAAGCAGCAACAAAAATAACCAGCCAGCAAAACTTTGTTTTTACTGTTTGTGATCAGGATGCTCCTTCGAGGTCTGTGTAGGCAGTTTTGACTGACACTCGGTTCCTCCTGAATACGCTGAACTCTCAGAAGTGTTCAGTTGCTCCAGGTACATCAGGTAGCAGAATTTGCTGAAAGTCATGTTGTAGTAGGAAAAAGAAAATCAAAATATGACATCTCTGGTTTGCTTTAGGTCACTAAGTTAAGCTTTTTTTCAGAGCTAAATTTTCTCAATGTCAACTATGAAAAGACCCTTTCAGATTATTTAAAAAATGTACAAACACTGATTTTATTTACCATGGAATTAATTTACACATTACCTATAATTTTAAGAATCATAGCACTGTGGGTAATAGATATGTTTGCTATGTTTTGGTGGCTGCATTAGAATACAATAAATATTGTAATCTCTGGAGTCAAACTGCTCTTATTTCCACTAGTATCATAAGACGGTAACTTCTGTTAAGTAACTTTCTGTACAAAACTCTTACCCTTCTTGTTTTTCTTTACAGATTTATTTGTTTCTTAAAGAGAGCAAATAGTTTCAGAAAGAAATACGCTCCTCTCTGCTAGTCACTAGGATAAAGGAGTTAAATGAGACTGAGAGAACATGAGATAAATTCCAGGGGTGGAAGCCACGCGTCAGCAATCACGAAAGAATGATTTAGTTACTCTGTTGCTTTGGCTCTTTTGATTCTTGTAATAGCAAGAATGCACTTTACTACGTTTAGCTGCCATTGAAAATAATAGGGTTCTGTGATGAGCTTTTATGACAAACATCCTTTAAACATCTTCTCTTGAATGTCTGCATCAAAACACCTGATCATCTGTTGGAGATGATGAAATAAAATTAACTGAAATTCCATTTAATTTCCTGCTTTCCAGTCTGTCCTGTCCAACTCAACAGCTTTGCCAGAATCAAGGCTTAGAAAAATTCAGAGCATCTGAATGTATTTCAGACATCTGTCATTTGTCACACTGCTCATATTCGGTGCCTTTATTTGGTTTTTAAGACCTGCAATCTCACTGGGTTTTGTTGTTTTTTTTTTTCTTTTGATACAAACTTAAAAATATGGATAGCGTTTTAAGCATTCTGCATGAAAACAAACGTTTTGTTTGGTGACGTTGTCTGATCTAGTCAGCTTCATTAATAGGTGTTGGAGGGCTAAACGTCATAAGTGGCCAGCAGGCAGAAGAGAAAATGAAAACTCTGCTTGAGGTCTCTGGCTACCGCGTCAAGGATGAGATGAAGGGCCTGTTTAGCTGGAGAGAGTGTCAGAAGGCTGGGGCTTGCGGGCTGCGGGGCCGCAGGGTCCGCGCGTCCCCCAGCGCAGCGGAAGGAAGGCGAGCAGCGCGGCGCTGGCCCTGCAAGCCTTCATCCTTCCGGCGCTGCCTTACCCGTGGCGCTCCGGGGAGGCAGCTGAAGACGAGCCAGCTGCAGGCAGGCATCAGACCCGGCTGGGCACCAAGCGCAGACTTGTTTCCGTCAGCCCTGACTGCAGAGTCGTGCCTGATGTTGTGTTAGTTAACATATCCCCTCAAGCCTTGCTCTCCTACAGCTCATTAGGCACTCTCCGGCTTTTCGTATTGACTGGGATTCGTGCATCCGCGGTTTGAAACGTGCCTTGTTTTTTTTAGGTCAGCTCTGTAAAAGGCTTGTGCAGATATCTTAAAATTACCCTAGTACACAATTTATACATCTATCACACCCTCATTTTTTTTTAAGGGCTGTATTTAATTAAAAAAAAAAAGGCACCAATTTTCTCATAAAATGGTCAGGATAGAAAATTTTCCGCTAGTGCAACAGGGAAGAAAAAAAATAGATACTGAATTCTTTGACAGATTGTTTCAAGATAACAGCCTAATCTCAAGTCAATATAAGGTGAAATAATTACAAGTATCCAGCCTGGAAGGAATTAAATCCCTGCAGAGCTCATTTGCATCTGGATATTATGGCTTCTGAAAACATTCTGGATATCAAATGCCCCTCCTTTTGCTTTTGTTCGAGGAAAAGTCCATGAATCCCGTTTTAATCCTGCAGTAGCTTTAAAATTATGGAAGTCAATATGTCCTCACTGTGTTACTTTCTAGTTGGTACGGTAGAGGCCAGTTTCTTTGCTCATTTGGAAAAAATTAGATGAACATCTGGTCACAGTTCATGTCTGAGAGAAAAGCAGAAGATTTCAAAATCCAACACAATTTTAGAACATATTTGGAGCTCAGTTAGTTTGTGTATCAGGTAGACCATTTTGAAAGAAAAGAAAAAAGGTGATGTTTACATCTTTAAAAGAGAGAAAATTATCAAGTGATGGATTGTATTATGTGTGGTACAAATGGTAGCTCTGCTGAGCCCATGTTTTCTGTTTCCAGTAAAATTATGATTTTTAGCTCTTACGCTCTTTTTTGCAGGTATTTGTGGATTTTTCCTAAAATACAGAGCTGAGGATTAGAGAGAGGATGATTATTCTGTGAAAAATGTTCATCCATTGGCAACTACCTAATCCTTTATAGATTATAGATTGTCTGGATGAGTCCATTCTGCTGTGAAGTGTTTGTTCAGTTTCCCTGACGTAATTACCCTGAGAGCATCTGATGTGCTGGCTGTAGAATATAACGTGCCTGAATGTGCAAGAACAAGTCTGGCAGGATATTTAGGGTAGCACTTTGGGTTTGCTCATGGATATCAGAATCCAGGCACGTGCATATGTCAGTCTTATGTCTGCCATCAAGCAGCCTTTGCCAGCAGCGAGCAGGCCTTACAGAGTGTATCGGGGTCAGGAAGCTCCCTGTGCAAAGGGAGCCGTGGGAATGCATTTGCTCGTTGAGAGCTGCTGGGCTCAAGCTTGGCCCTTGTGGTTTAACAGTAAGGAATTTCACCAGGATGCCTGGGGACAGGTGGGAGGTCCTTGTGACTGCCAACCTACGTTTGCAGACAGGATGTGCAGGACTCTCTTCTGTGCATGGATCAATTCTTCTCTAGGAAGCTCAGTGTCAATCAATGTCAAGTGAAATAGGAGCAGGCTGTAGCCCATCACTGGCATGCTGTATTGATCTGTCTCTTTTCCCCCAAAGCATAGTCAAGAAGAGCCATGAAGAGGTCAGGTGGCACTGGCAAAATGTCACAACTACAGTGAGAGCAACACCTGCCTGTAATTCCAAGGCATATTTATACTTAATAAATAATGATCCATCAGTAAATGGAACTACAGCTAATAACTGCTCCACTGTTTGGGCTAATTAGTTCAAGCTGATGCATCTCTGACCATGCTAGGCAGTTTTTACTTAGAGCACATCTTGGCTAGATTTAGATATTAGTTGTCACAAAGATGTGAGGAAGTAGAAACCAAGATTGTGGGGATTAAATTTAAATTTATCATAGACCTAGGCTCCTGAAGAAGTTTTTGGCACCTGTTAAGTCACTTGATCTCTGAGTACCCTCAGGGTGTTCTGGTTACATGCCCATGTCAGGGCCCGTGGGATGCCTTGGCCATGCCAAGAGTTCTGAGGCCCCTTGGTTGCTTCTAAACATCAAACCTTGCCTGCTCTCATCCACTGTCCCAAATTAGTGGCAATAGTCTCTCAGCTCCACTTTTTCCAGGGAAGTGCTGTTGGAGGATGAATAGAGAAGGAGAGGGTTTAAAGATGTGGCAGTGTGAAATATGAATGACCGTCTTTCCCTACTGCTCATATAGAATCTCTCTCTTCCTCTGCAGGGCAAAGTAAAACATGCTGTGAAACTTCTGCCTCTATCAGCTTGGCACTTTAGTGTCTGAATGGAGCATCAGAATGTCTGAATAATTATCAGGTCCCATGGATATGTCACTAGTTGACTTGGGTGTTGATTCTTAATTTTATGTGGGTAGATCAGTTTGAATCTCTTATATCCTGAGAATATCAGATACCACACACTTCATTCTGGCAATTTGTCCCAGTCATTACTGTCTAGGATTTTTCTTCTCTCATTCACAGAGACCACAATCAAAGAAAAGGCCTTCAAAGGACTTGAACCCTCTCTGTCTCTTTCTCAGACACATGCAAAACACAGTGGACACCTAATCTGTCATAGCTGGACTCTCTCTATGGACTGAAGTGTGTACAGGCAGAAGGGGTGTGTCCCCAAAGCCCCTCCTCATGGAGTATCATACCATTATCAATTTGCTTCTATGGGAGAAATTCCCTTGAAAATCCTGGAACAAAAACTTCTTTTTTGCTCTAGTGTGGCATGTCTAGTTACTGAGAGCCTGAGCTATTTGGAGCTGATGGAGCTGGGTGTGTCATCTCTTGAAAGAGTAAATAGACAAACAACAGATCTGAGGTTGAAGAAAATGTGTGACAGAACCATCTACAAGGGTATCTTCCACTCATACATTGAAGTCCACTCCTTGTGCTAATAGCTTTTCCAAAGGTGTGTGGACTCTAGGGCAGTGTGAACTCTAGGGATGCTTAAGCAGAAATGGCACCTGGCAAACCACGAGAGAACCAGGCTGTCAAGCATGTTTGCATTGAAACTTCAGAACAAGCTGGGGTCCCTCCCTGTCTCTAAGCACAGCAGGGCTATTTCTAATTTCACATATGTCCACCACATTGACTCAGCTGGGATGTGATTCATGAGAAAGGACTGGAAATGGGATGATGAAGCTGGTAATATTCTATGGGGATGCAAGACTGGAGAAATTATGGATTCAGCTATTGAAGGGCTGAGCTGATCCTGCTCCAGGAGGAGAAATTAGGAAGCAGATTAAGAAGGTTTTCAGAGGGAAGCTATTGGCTTGTGCCATCTGCCTCACTAGCTCAAGATGTCTATGAGCTTCTACTCTTCTTTTGCAGGGCATGAATAAGGGAATAAGTTGCATGGATACACTGGCCTTGGCTTTTCATCTCCAGTAGTGTAGTAAAGTTCCCACGTGGGGGACATTTCATATTCTACATGAAATAGAATATTTCATGTAGAATATGAATTTTCTATGAATATGAATATCAATATATGAACATAAATATCAATATGAATATCAACACGAATATCAATATATGAATATAAATATCAATATGAATATCAATATAATATTTCATGTAGAATATACATGAAAAAACTAAAAGCAATAAAGATGGGGTAGACATTGATTTTGCTCAGTTCAGAGCTGCAGTGAACTCTGACTTCTGACACTTCCACATGGACATGAGAAAATACCATAAGGTCACATTGATCTGCAGTAGAGGAGATGGCACTTTATAGACTCACTTGGTACCAGTGCAATAGTTCCAACTGTTCATAGGATGAAGGGGCTGAACTGTATTTCTGACAGAATAAAGTTCATGAAAGCCCTGCAGTGTGACTAGAGAACGTTGAGAAGAGATTATTGATTCTTTATAGGCCAGACAACATATATAATAAAAAATACCCCAGCATCAGCTGTAGAGCCTGGGTATAAAAATATTCAGAATGTTTAACTAGGTGTTCCAGGTTGTGCTATATGAAGAATTTACATGGTTTTCCCTTGGCATAATATGTCCATGTTGAATATGATCCAAGGCCAAAAGGATGCCAGTTGTTACAGGGTTTGATTTTGGGGCATGCTACAAAATAGAACACCTCAGTCTTCCGTAGTCCTGGCACATGGCTGAAAGAATTAGTTCAACCTAAGGACATAAGTTCTTGTACTGTGCATGAAATTATTTTAACCTAGGATTGTTTGGGCTTTATTACTTCATCAGTGTTTCAGAACTCTGTTGTAAAACAATCAAAAGTCTTGAAATAAAAGTTACTCGAAAGATCTGAAAATTCAAACAGAAATCACTAGAATGAATTTGTAGGACTAACATCTTAGTTTCTAGACAAAAATCTGTT
>WAAG01064981.1:3638-17281 GCA_013390105.1 Tichodroma muraria | reverse complement strand
ATATATTAACGAATACACAGAATATAGGGGGTAGGTACAGTTTGTTTATACACCGTTTCCCATAGAGACCTTCATAAATACACCAAAAATGCAAACAGTTATGATTTCTATCCTCTTTAAGGCTGTAAACTCCAAATGATGGAATCAATATTGTCCAAATTTAGCGGCAGTATTAAACAGAGAAGCAACAGTGAATGAAAATTCAAATTCATATCAAATAGTTTCCTTTCCTTCTCGCATTTTTTTTCAAAATTTTAATATTTATTATAGTTATTAAGTTGCGGTTGCCACTGATAGGCAGGCTTTTTGTAACATGGTCAGAATGCAGTGAGAAAATAAAACCTAGTTTATTTTAAGAAAAATTAGATATAACATTTTAAATATTCCTTTGGTTCAGGTAGATGTGATTTTAAAGATTAACCTGCATGAGCAAAAATTATACGGACTTGAAAGTTGAAAAAAAAAAGTCTTTTTCAAGTTAGTGAGATGTTCTGTTACTAATTTCGATCTCATTAAGACAGTGTTTTTCTTATGTGAATAAAATACTGTAATTGAGTGCATCTTCTTGTTATGAATCTAGAGAAGGCAGAAATGGGAAGGAAAAAAAAAATCCCTTTTTGTTTCTCTTTTTTTTTTCTTTCTTTTCAGGATTAGGCCAAAATTCTGATTACTGTGCATTACAGCATCACTGACATCAAATAGATGCAAGTACTGAACCAAATTTACTCCAGCAGTAATCATTATTTGACTTTTCATGTTCTGCAGCAGGACTGTTTTTGCTGTATTTAGGTATAGTTAACTACATAGGGAAAGTACAAGTAAGAGACAGTAAAATTTTTTCATCTTTCAAAATAGATCATTAGTAGGTGAAGACAAAATTCTTTCTTGCAGAAGTTTTTAAAGCATCTTTAAGCAGATGCTTAAAAACATGTGTAACTTACTGGACTGCACATCATTGTCAAGGGAGGATATAAAAGCTGAATTATCCCTGTGCTTCACTCGAGACAGCATCACTGGTCCACATTAGTAAAAATGTTTGACTTTCTTTGTAAATCTCCCGTGTATTGTCAAGCGCTGATGTTCTGTTCAGTGAGGGCTCTTGGTCCCTGTACACTCACATTCCAGATCCCATCTCTGCTACCCCAGTGTGTGTGGAAAATAGCAGGGATTGGGATGGGATTTTGGGCTGCTGTGTCAGGTTCTCCTTTGTAAGCTCATTCTGTCATTCCCCGAACATCCCTTGGGGTTGGTGAGTGCTAGGTCAGCATTCCCACATCCAGGTGCCTCCTCCAGGATGACTCTGCTTCATCTGTGCCACCCTTCTTCCCACGTTTGTACCTTGGTGTTCTTGCTATCACTTTGTGCAGCAAGGACTGCAAAGGGACTGTGCCTTCTACAGCAGAGGTGACTCAAATATAAAGATATACTCAATTTTTATCCAGAGTGTTGCAGTCAGATCTCTGAACATCTGAGCAAACAGAAGTGCAGGATGGTGAAACAGGACCACACACTCCATGTAATGCAGTAATTATTTGTAGCCTTAGTGTGGAGTAGAATTGGATTCATATTCTTGGGATTAGTCTTAAATTCTCTTAAATGGAAAACAATAACAATTATTAGTACTTTTGATTTTTCTGTCACGTGAGGATCTAAGACATAAAGCGAATGATTCTGCCCCAACTTTGTCACTGCCTCTGAGCAGAGAAGGACATGCAATGACACATAAGAGAAGCTGGGGAAAAGATTTGGTAATTGCATTCTATATATGAAATTGTCATTTCATGAAAACACATTTTAATTTTTTTTTTAATTGTAAGCTGCATAATTTTAGTTTGGTTTATAGTCTTTCTCAAATGAAACCTAAGCACAACTGTAAGTAGGCACTTATCAAGGAAACGAATTCACCAGCTGTAGTTCTTCAGTGTGCTTGGGGCTTGCTTGAGGACCTGACTGCTCCTTTGAACCATACTTTGATTACCACTCTTGTCTGTTGGGTTCAGAAATGAAAGTAATTTTGACCATTTAAACTTCTGGGTAGGGAAAGTCTTTATTCTTTGGTGTCATAAAAGAAGGAAGAGAATTTGATCGTGTTGGGATGCTTCCTGAGATTTTTCGGTGACGCCTCCAGGTCCTCGCAACTTTTTTATTTGGGTGGATAAATTTTTCACTGGAATCTTAATATTTGTTACAATTTGCAAATATGCTTAGAGTAATATTAAGAAAAAAATGGTACTGTATGGGTCTGGACTTTTTCTGTAGGTGGTTCTAGGGTTTTTTTTTGTTTCTTATTTTTGAGGAAAATATCTAGTACTCCTATACTGATACATCAGCACAGAAAAGCACCGTGTAGCTATTTGCTGGTAATGGACACTGAGCACCAGTGAAGAGAAGGAGTAAATGGAAAAGTGTTTTGAATCCTTTAATGTTTAAAAGTAGTGTCATTTTCATGAAGCTTTCTGTAACTTTTCTGAATGATGGTCTGAGTCAGCGTTAATGGGATTTGAAGATGTGATTTCATGGTGCTCTAATTATTTCAATCCTCATTTTCAGACAATGTTTTATTAATGGCATTGTGTTAAAAGCCTGATAAGTTACTCTTAAGTGTTGCAGGAAGAGGGGCCTAATTAAAAAGAAAAAAAAGAGAGAAATATTGTTTGCACTGAGGATTTCATGGGGGGTTGTTTTTTTTTAGTGGGAAACGTTAGCATTTAAGACATTTGGTGTAAGAAAAAGCACTTCAGTAAGTACAACTTAACCCTAGTGCTTGATCCTTCACTTGCTCATGTTTCTGTCTTAAGTTTTTTAATAGAGTGCTGAAATGGCTGCTTTGTTCCTCCAGCCTCATGGTGTTGCTATTTGGTTTTTTCCTTCCTTAGTTTTGTCTTTCTGCAACTTAGAATTTGCAGTGTTGAGCTTACCAGATGATCAGTAAATGTCAAACAAATCAAAGCGTTGCTGCCAGCAGAGCTATTGAAGTGCTGCCTTCTGAATGTGACTGTTTTTAATTGATTCCTGAGAGGTCAACAGAGGAAGTGCCAATGCTGGAGCATCAGGGATTCATGGAAACAGGCCCTAGCAGTTCAGCTTTTGTTCTCCATGTACTTATCTGTGTCTCCTTACCTTGAGCAGATGTGAGCAACTGCTTATGCTCAAATATATAACCAGCCTAAGAAGTGCTTAACATTGTAATGTAGTTTAATTTTTCAGGGAATTACCTTATCTGAAATCTGGGAAGACATTTCGGGAGAGCATTCCCTAAAACTGAGAGGGGAAGATATTTAGCTGAGTAGCACCCATCCTTCAGAAACAGCAGGGCCATGCTGCAGGCTCAGAGCTACCAGCATACGGTGTCACTGGTGGTCCAGCTCTTCCCTCTCCTGCATTCCCCCTTCGTCTCAGTGGGAATGCTTCCTCTTCGCTCATCTGCTGGATGAGAAGGATTGCATGTGCTACATGGGCCACGTTTTCTTCTCCTTGCCAATCTGGAAGTGGTTTTTTGGTAGGGCAGCTGTCAGCAGAGCGCTCTGGAATGTGGTGATGAGGTAGCTGTGTTCCAGCCCCTAGGTGCCAAGTGCAGTCCCAGCAGCCCTGCCCAGCCAGATGTGCCCTGTGAGTCAGCCCACTGCCCTTCTGCAAAATGTGACATAATTATGGCTCAGCAGAGGAACAGGAACAAGAAAACGGTGGTATTTACTATTCTTTACATATAGAAAGTGTCCTTTGAACAGGTGGCAAATGGCTTCTGTGTTGTTTTTATCTAGTCCTTTCAAGATTTAACTCCTCTGTTGGCTCTCTGTTCTTTTTTCTCTTTTAAACTAGACGTAGAATTTGCTTTTCCCAAGATTACAAAAATATTGGTCCTAGGAAGTTTCAGTTTCAAAAAAGAAAAATTTTTGATCCTCCGTGCAAAATATGGTCTTCATGTTTTGCACCTCCAGTGTGGAACCTGCCTGTCGACAGCAGATAACCATGGAGTCCATCACAGCTTTCTTACTAAAAAAATGGTCAAATCAATTTAAGATAAAATACAACTTTTTGTGTTTTGATGCTACTTCCCACTCTGATTTATCAGAATAGTTACATTTGCATGTCAGATGCAGAAAGATGATGATCCCAAAAATCAGACTTACTCATCTGTGTAATCATTTTTGAGCATTTTCTAATCAGAGATGCCTTCTGCATTAGCATTGGTGATTTTCAGTTGCACTGATACATTTGTTCTGTATTTGTGATTAATATGAGGTGCTTGGAATATTTTTCCACTTGGCTGTGAGTTTTCACCTGTACAAAAAAGGCATTGTTACAGAGGCTCCAGAGTATGTCCTCTGTGTGTTTGTTCTTAGTGATTTCATATTCCCGAAAAACACTTGGAAACCATGGGTTTCTGAGGGTCTGTTTCACTACTCTTTGCTATTTTGGTCTCCACTTGCATACTGGGAGGGAATAATGCATATTTATGATTGCTGGATAAATGTTCATGCTCGGTGTGTCAATGGAGAGCTCTACCAATCCTGTGCTATTTTTTCTACAACTGACTGAAATGTGCATGCAAATAGATATGTAGATGAATTCTTCTGCTCCACAGTAAACATCCACAGCGAGCTTTATCTACTACAGGCATAGAATGATAAAGCTTTGGCAGAGAAATTTCACCCACTGCCTGAGATTACCATCTTGGCACTGGTGCAGTGCCATGTGTACGCCCAGATTCCGGAGGTGGTGGTGAAAGGAGCTGGGCTGGTGTTTGCTGGGGTGGCAGAGCAGCCTTGGTGCACAGCCAGCGTGCCTTCAGAGCTCAGCCGAGTTTGGCAGGTGGGTGCAGCTGTGCCTGTTAGAAGCTTCCCCACACAGGAAAACAATGGGATGAAAGAATGGCCTAAAAATACCCGGAGCAGTCACTAATATGCTCTGACACTGCCAGGGAGGTTACTGGGGAGAAGAAACCCTCATGTTTCAGTGTATGATACTAGTAAGCATGTAAATTAGATGTTGATGTTTTGTCTAGATGTTTCTGTGGCTGTCATATTTCTTTCCATCAACAAGGTTAAAATATATATACAGTTAAATAACAGATCTAAAAATAAGAAGAATTTTGAAGGGCAGGTTATGGACTAAGTCTGACAATATCAATGAGCTTATTTTCTATAAATGGATTATTTTTACAGGCCTTTTAATTTTACATCCTTAGGCTACTCCCGCATCCTTTTTTAAAAGCCTTTTTGTGGAGTTTGGGGAATTGTAACACTGAGGCTTTCAAACAATCAGCCCCTTCTAGGAGTGGCAGCTTGAAGCAAAATACAAAGTAAGGGGGTTAGTCATACTGACAGAACAGAAAATACGTGACTCAGTAGATGTAAATAGCAGCAGATACAACAGGGTAATAAAGACTGGCATATGCTAATGCATTAGAGATTAAAGGAGGTGGCACAAGTGTCGTGCTAAGGCAAATTACATTGTTCTGCCATTCTATAGGCTCCAAGGAACCTCTGGCCCGAGGGCTTAAGATTCTTATTACTTGAAAATAAGGAAATAAAGATAGAATTAATCTTGCCTTAATTTGCCCTAATATAAACTATATGCTATTAATCAAAGTTAATCGTCAGTAAAATAAGACAAGCATTTACAGAGTGATCCATCCTGCATGCTTCATCTTGGGATGGCATGGGAGAAATGCCCCTGCTTTGGTGTGCATCTCTATCCATTGACTGCAGAGGTAACTACAGGACAAGCTATGATTAGGTAACTATTTTTAAATTAGTTGAATCAGGAATAAGTTGAAGCTCATCCTAAACATCTGAGTTAAAATGGAAAAGTGTGTTTTGTTTGGAATTTTCTCACAAGTTAATTACTCTGCTCTGTCCTTTGGCATCAGTTGACTTGTTGTCCCCTTGCTTCTCCATGGAGGGCACTGGGAGACCAGAGGTGCTAATTTTTCATTGCTGTCACTTGAAGGCTCTTTGGATTCGTAGCCTAAATGTGGATATTCCCAAGACTTGTCTCGCTTTGCAGATATTGTCAGGAAGCTGGATAAGAAACAGTAACACTGCTAGTTATCTTCTTTTGACTTAGCTTTTATGGTAAATAAGTTTAACATTTGCAAACAATTTTCAAAGCAACAACATTGCTAACCTAGGAATGGATTTCTTAAAGTGAAGAATTAAAATAGATTTGTACAGCAGCATCGATGGTGATTGTCATGGAAATATTTTTTTGAAACAAATCTTGACCACAGGAGCAGTATCTTGGTAGATCTTTGGTCTCCACAGTTGTCCTTCTCAAAGGAGCACTCAGGCTAATGCAGGAGAGTTCTTCTGAAGAAATCTTTTGAGGCTTGAAGACAACATAAACTCAAGAATGGTTATGTGTGTCTACCTGATAGTCTGTCCCCTGAAGTTTAGCTGAGAATTCTTTGAAGAAATGTTTTCAGTGGTTTGAGGCTGTTTTGTCTTTGGGGCATTTACATATGGGAACTCAAATTGCAGTTATGGACTCACACTGACCGCAAAGGCTCAGGTCACAGAGTAGAGCTCTAAGAATTTCATAGAATTAAAAAAAGTTGGCTTTAGTAGGGCTGTTCCCTTTCCCAGGTTGAGACTGGCAGTGATTTCTCCCAAATGAGGGTCACTGTATCCGTACCTTTTTTCAGCTGTCTTGGCAAACCCCACTCAATGCTGGGCATCCATCCCTGCCTCGCTGCTCCCTCCCTGTGTGCCACAGCTCCTGGCATCACCTTCATGGCTCTGCCCCAGGACGTTCTGTGTAGCAATTCCCTGACCACCAAACCTACACTCAGAAGTCCCAAGACTTTGCCAGTTGCCGTCCCAGGCTTTCTCAGGATCCAAAACTCAGTAATTTCAGGATGTCTTCAAACTGATCCTTTGTGTAGTCGTGCAGTCCTTTCTCATCCTTGCTCTTTCTCTGTAAATCAATGGCCCTGTTGTCCAGACATACACATGGTCATGTCACAGATTACTGAATTAACTTGGATTTCTTCCTGATTGTTGCCCAAACTCTGCACAGCAGTAGGCAGACACCTAGGGAAGGCGTCTGAAGACCCTCCTTTAAGAGCAGGAATGTGCAAAGTGCCTCTTGTTTTCCCTCCTGTATGTCTCCTGCACTTGCAGCTCCTCCTCCTTTACATTTGTTTCAGTCTGTGTTGTATGCTTGTACCCCCAGGGCTATGCTAATATATTTACTGACAGCTACGGTAAAAATTGAGTTTTACAGATGTGCATGAGCACATATGCACGTATAACATTATACTGAATTACTTCAGTTTTTCATTTTCAGCCTTGTATTATCTATAAACAAACACACAGCTCATAGTTAGTTGCTTGACAAATTTCAGTTGCAATTATAAAGCATAAATGTAATTGTCATATAGTCTTGGCTATGAATTTTTAAGGCAGGTGTCAGGCACTGCTATTTTGCATTCCTTCCCTCCACCCAAACCAGCCATAGCTCTTGGGCTGAAAATGTGTATCAGAAACAGTGGCAGCATTTCCAAATGCTTCTGTGGAGCCTTTTAGAACTTAGAGAAGTTTTATCACTGGAAATTAAGCTTTGAGAGGAGAAACTGTTTTTTATTTGCAAGTCTTTTAGTGCATTTAAGTCTGGAATAATTTTTTGCCATTCAATAAAAATGAAATATCTCTGCTTTATAAACCTACTTCAGGGGTTTTTTTTGTTTGTGGGTTTTATTTTTTCCCTCCTCAACATTCCTTTTGAAGCTTACCACTTGATAGATTAGCCCAATGCTAAATAAAATGCCCTTTTTTTATGTGTGGAAGCTTGGTAATTATTGCCAAAAGATTCTTAGTGGCTCATAATATACATATAATCAGATTAGTCTTGAATTCTGTCTCAGCTGAGGTTGTAGGAGTAATCCAATTGGTGCTTGTTTACCTCTGCTTTTCCTGGTGCCTCCAAGGGTACAGAACAGCCCGGGAAGGAGGGCAGCAGGGGCTGTGCTGTGGTGATGCCTTGGAGTGGCTGCCTAGAACAGGGGCCAGACAGAGCTAAAAGAACCAAGTGGGTATTTAATAACGGCCTTCAATACATACACCTTGGGCAGTCAGAAGCCTTGCAGAGGCTACACCCAAGATGGATGATGGCCATGAGTTTCTCAGACAGATATAAGTTTGGTCTGTTTGCATATCAGGTGTTAATTGTCCAGTTACAGCTTCAGGGAATTCAAGTCACATGTCCCCAGTTTGCTTCCACCCTGATTCACTTCTATTTATGCATTTCAGGGCCTGAGGCTGTGATGGTGCCCTCGGTTCTCAGGCCTGGAAGGATTGTCTTGCCTGCCCAAACTGTGATGGGAGTTACTAACACTGTGTGGAGTTCAGAGTAACACACTAGTGCAGTACAGGAGCTGAAAAACATAAAAGCTGAAACTTAAGGCAGCAGTGGGGCAGAGTGGGGCTGACCCTCTGAGGGGGATGTGAGAGCAACCCCAAGAATTTGGTGTCTCTCTCAAAGCTCCCAGGCCTGGCTGGGCAGTTCAGTTCTCAAGTCTCTCACAGAGTGAGAAACCCTTCCTAAAGCTGGAACTGTGCGTTTTTTTCTGATCCCACAAGTCTGTCAGTAGGACTCACAAATGCTGCTTTTCAAGGGAACAGTGGTCAAATGTGTGGGTTTCAAACGCACCCCAGCAGAGATTAAACTGCTGTAGGTTTTGGACACTGTGTGCAACATGGAAGCTTGAATAAAGACCGAATCCATGGGATCTTTGGGTTTTTCAATAACACTTTTAGTCCTTTCCTGGGATTTATGCCTTTATAGTCACAATTAGGTGATTGAGCGAACTCAAAGGTCAGCTATAGCTTTTAAAGTATTCCATTTTCTTCTCCAGCTCCTTCAAAGGAGTCCTAGATGTCATTGTATTTGAAATAATTTAACAATTCTTATAGTAATTCTCTCGCATCTTACCCAGGCTTCATGTTTTGTTGTAGTCTCAGCTTCATCTGTTGTAGCACAATGTTGATTGGTTCAGGTGCTGATCATACAATTACGTGAAATTAGGATTACAGCAGTAGCAAGGCAGACAGGAAATAGCCATTTTGTTATGCTAGCATTTATATATACATGGTTTAAATGAAATTCAGACTGTAAATATCCGTTCCTCATTAGCAATTCAATCTGCCTTCAGAAATAATCAAATGTACATATATTTATTAAATGTAATATGTGTGAATCCCTATGCATCAGTACATGTATACAGTGATGTTTAATGCCTTTTGGAACTTATATTGGGCATCTATTCCCATTACCTCAGGATTACATCTGAAGGAATAGATTTGTAAACTTGGTGCATTTTTATAAATTTCCATTGTTAGTTTCTATGAATTTTTAGTAAAAGAAGAGCTCTCTGGCTCTCATACTGTAACTGTGAGGTGTGATAATGTGGTTGGGGCAGGTTACCCCAGTCCCCAAGGCCAGTACAGGTACATGTCCTAGAAAAGGGTGCATTAGAGGGTCTATTAAAATTTTTGAAAAGCAAAACTCTTCACATACCTATTTGTTACAGTGCCTTAAACTTTAATATGCAAGTTTTTAATTTTTCTTGAACAATGAGTTTTAAAACGTAAAATTTTAGCTGCTAACATGTGTTTGGCAGTGCAGAAACTAAAATCACAAAATGCAAAATTAAAATGTCACAATAAATATCTGCTTCATTGTATTTCATGTTCATTAAGAGATGAAACAGGTCTTGTTCATAAGGATAAAGGGATTCATTGTTTCAGTTTACTTGTTATGCTAGCCGAAAAAAAATTCAGCTGATTGAGGCATTCTTTATAATATTCAAAGAGGGATGTGTGTTTTTTGTGGTAGAATTTGGGGTTTCAAACCTGGTTAGGCTTCTTGCATAATTTGAAGCTACTTAAATTGGATTTTAAAAGTTACAGAAATTTATATTCTGCCTATATGGACTATATTTTAAAGATACCAGCACTTCAAAGGAAATTACTGCAAGGTACCAACCTGTATGCAGCCTAGCAAAATTAGTTCAAGGTGTCCTGGGGTAATGCTAAATGAAAATGGTATTTGTGGTGTCAGAGCTCACAAAAATGGTTACTAATGTGCTCCTTCTTTTAGGAAAGATGTAAAGGTAGGAGGTACCCTTTAGGTAGAGAGGGACTTCCTACCCTTTAGGTAAGAAGATAACAACCAGTGTAACTCCATAGATGTTGATGGAGATACTCGGTGTAAGATTTCTGTCTGATTGAAGACGTGCTGATTGTCAGTCTGCTGGAACTGTTGTGTTTGACACAGGGGGACTCTTTTAGCCACCCAAAATCTCTTTCCTTACTGCAGGACAAATTAAGTCTCAGAAACAGTGACGTATGCACGAGTTCTCAATGTGGGAAGTGTTTTGGGGATGAGGTGAGGAGTAAGGTTCTGTGGGGTTTCTTTAATGAAGCCAGAGAGATGGAGAGATCTGCTTGATAATAAAGCTTAACTTCAGTGCCAGCTCCGTGCTGTTACAGCATATTACTACACAGCAAGAAATGTGGCACAGATGTTGTGGCAGCCATATTTTACACCCTCCAAAAGGTCATGTCGCTTGTTATTACATTCAGAATCAATATTAAGTGAGCGTTCCAAATTTCAGCTGTCAGTTGAATTTATCGCCACAAACCAAGGCTGAAAGGTTTTCAACTGTGATTCCAGCAAGCTAACAAATTAATAATACAGAAGTATGCGTGGTGGAGCAGGTGATCCATGTTCCAGCAGAAAAGGAAGTTTAATTGAAAATCACAGAAGTCAGAGCTGAGATGTTTAGTCCATTCGCTGTACCGCGGGGGACGTGTAGTGTCTGGGAGGACTCACCTGATGGCCACTGGCAGGGAGGGCTTGCAAACACAGTCAGTTGTGTGCTGCACGGTGGGGTAATGCACACACTGCCTCTGTATGTGTGTGTGGTACTTTTACTTGCCTGTCTTGGAAAATATTTTTGTCTCTGACATGTGGAAGTCATTTGCATATTCCTGTGTTCTGTGCACGTGTGACAGTTCTGCCTTTTTGTCGCTGTCTCTGGTAACAGCAAAAGGGAACAGGTCTGGGTGGGGAAAGAGGTCGGTGCTGATCCAGGAGAGCTGCAGCTCTGAAGGCTGAGGTTGTACCTGTGTTTTCGCTTTCCCCAGGGTAAAGATAAATTCCAACACCAAAACACTTTTGGAACAGAAATGTTCCTGTCCTTTGGTGGGGATTGGCTTCTGGGCTGGGTTCTCAAGAGCTTTAGAAGCCACAATGCTCACAGAATCTCTCTGGTTTGGTAGCGTGATAGAATTTTTTAAAGTTTCCAGACGTTCTGTATTTCTGGTGCTGCTTTCAGTATCAGATGCTGAGAGATCAGAATGAAGAAGACCCCTTGCAGCCTGGAATGTCTCTCTTGTTTTCAGTAGGTGTTGAAGTGACCTTAGCTAGATGAGCAGCACAATTTTCATCTGATCTTTCTCGTTTTGTTCTTTCTTCCCTGTATTCAGATAGTTTCATTCTGCCAGTTTGCATTTACTTAAAGACTTTTCTACAATATGTGCAGTACCTCTGTGGCTTTCTTGCTTTTCCTCCTTCTGTTCCAGAAATAGTGGATTTTTCTTCACTTAGCTGTGAAGGATTTTCCTCCATTTTAGAGTACAACTGATCAAAATTACAGCTAATCTGCAGCAATTCTCTTACATTTCGCATAAATTTGACATTATTCACACTACTTAAAGTAAATTCTTCAGATTGAAGTTTACGGTTCTTGAAGCTAAACATGTGAAAACAAGGAAAAGTTGTAAAGGAACTGTCAAATTGAAATGAGACCAATAGGAGGAACAACATGCCTTCACATCTGTCTTTTGTGTATTTTTTCCCCCTCAAATTGTGTGTGCATGGGGAGGTTCGTCTTTGAATATCGAACTACCTTCTTATTATTTGTGCTAGTGCCAAGAAAAAAGCAACAATGCAAAAGTGTAACTACTGCTGTACATTTCTGTGTTTAGGGACATAAACAATCATTTTTCTTAAAAATAATTACCAGATATAGGGAAAGCTTATTATCAGTTTATTCAGTACAGAGTTTTGAGAAATAAGGGGTTAATATAAAGGAGATCAAAGACTGAAGGGGGAGCAACGGGGCAAATGTATTCACATGCCAAAGGTATTTTGCAGCACCACTGTGCACTACTTTGGACAAAGCATAAATCATGGTTATTTAAAATTGACTGTGAGGTTCAGAGAGCTGATTGAAGTTACCCTCAGTGTTACATGGCTTACTATTGCCAAACAGAGCTGGTTCCAACCTTCCTGCTGCAGGGAAGATAATTTCTGTCACGCCACTGCCATTCTTATTCCTCTCATTGTTTCTGTTTCCTCAGTAACAACTATAGCTATTTGCATTTGCAATGGTCTTTTGAGACTACAAGCCCTGAAAGGATCAGGCATTTGTACGTACCTTCAGTTTTAGTGAAATGGCATTTTCAAACCTTTGTAAAAATCCACGTTTGTTTTCTTCTAAAATGCAGAAAGGGAGCTATGGAGACATCCAGAGACAATCAGGGTTTGGGGTTTTTCATCAGAACATCTTTATATAGATGAGAAATTTACTTCAGTCCTTAAGTTGAAATGGTGAAGCTGTAGCATAAACTGATTTTATCTGGTGCTGTCACTTAAATCTAGATACAAACTTCTTATGTCTTTTTTTTCCTTCTGTGTACCTCAGTGAAGTAAATACTTTAGGTTGCATGGCAGCCAAAATCTGGTACATTAAAATTTACAGATGGTAAAAGGCATGTCTTTTCATCTGCCAATGTGTGATTCAGATAGCACAAGCAGACTTCCATCCACTTGACCGCAATAGAGTTGGCACAGCCTTCCTTCTCACTCCCTTCCCACTCCCTTCCCAGGCTTGTTTAGTAAAGCAAAAGCAGTGATGCTTCTGTGAGGAGTGTAGCTTTTAGATCTAAGGTAATTAAAAATACTCAAGAATTATTTATAGAAAGATTAATTTTTGGGTGTTTTGAATTCTGTGTTTGCCAGGAGAATGCATCGTGACTTGTTTGAATCACTGTCTTTCTTAGAACATGATACCATCTTCTAAGTAAATGGCATGTCAGAATCTGAGGTCAGGTACACAATAAAGTAGATAGAACATCTTCATGCTACTAAATTAAGTCAAAATTGTAGAGCTAAAACTATAACAATATCAAATAATTTCATTTATGTTAGTGGTTTATAGAATGCATTATTAGAGTGAGCAGAGACTGTATTGACATCCAGTTATGAAGCTATGAAAATAAAAGTTTGGTCGGTTTGCTATCTTTTGTTTGATTGCTTAAGAAATTGATAAAAGTTTTGTGGGAAACTTTTTTGTCGTGTTGGGTTTTGTATGTTTAGGAAAAAGGTGTTCCTAAGCACTGGAGGGTAAGCACATGGATTATTATAGTTCCAAAGGACTCTGCACACCATAATGCATTCTTAGAGCCCTGAAGTTCTTTTTGCNTTTAATTATAAATCACTCTTGTTCTGATTTTTACTTACTTGCACATGGGGTGATTGCAGCTCACCACTAGTGTATGTAACACAGTGATATATTGTACTCTAAATTCTGATAACCACTTTTGCAAAAAGACCTGTCTGCCTCCTTTGGACAA